>JAZGTK010004129.1:0-25348 GCA_036877625.1 Ambastaia sidthimunki
GGACAAGTTGTGCCCAGGCATCTTGGCTTCCCACTGGGGAGTGATGATGTGTGCCCAGCTGGATAATTTTTACTACAACTCCCAGAATGCTTTGAGCCAGCTGGAGCAGTCTGAACGAACGCTGAAACTGTGGCTACGCCACTGAATATTCCGGTGGGCTCACAGCATAGCCAGACTTGTTGCTGGATCAACACGCCACCCCAGCCAGATGTAGGGGTGAGAAATGGAAATCGCCCTTATAGGCAGGAAAACTCTTGCTTTGTGTTGCTGTGAATGTAATCCTCACCCCCAACCGATGGCACAAAATGCTTTTACAGTATCCTGCAGTTATACTAGTGTCAGCATATACCGTAATACCGTAGGTGAGGCAGACCCAAAAGAGAAAAGAGTTTTTCCTTGGGCTAAGAAAGTCATTTTTATCGAAGAATGTCTCCAAATTGAAAAATTCATCATTTAATCACTGTTTTATCATTCATGACAAGCTATTTTCAGGACAAGTATGTAAATCATGCATGTATAAACTGCTTCAAATTAAACATGACATCCACTTATTACGAATAAAAATGGTAAAGGACAAAAGTACATAATTATTTACTGTTGTACTATTGTTGATTGTTCACATAACTTGGGTTGTATATGGTTTTATAATGCTTTAAGCAATCCGATGTTTAAATTCTGGGTCAACCAGGGGTTTAGCATTTCCATTTGGCACCGCTAGTCACACAATAATGGCTCAGTTCACCTTTAAATTAAGCTAAGCCAAGAAGAACAGTGGCCAAATGGCACCCAATTCTCACACTGTCATGAAAGATGAGCAGTCTGTTGCCCTCTTCATCGTTCTCTTCCTCCTCCTCACACCTCCTTCCCCTCCATCGCCCACTTGTCTCCCCGTCCCTTTGTCTTCCTGTCATGCTCTTATCTCCCCCTGTCTGTCTGCTTTCTCTTTCTCTGTGGGGTGTACAGACACGCTGATGATTATTAATAAAGCATGGTAAAGACGGCCTGACCCACACAGCATTAGCCGCAGTCCCCTCAAGGCTGTCGTACCTTTTATCTCCCCTGGCCGCCAGCAGCATCTCCCACAGACTCATCTCTGCCAGCCTGGCTCTTTATTTCCCTCCTGTGTCATGAGTTACTGGCCTCAAACATTAAAATAGATGAATGCTGAGAGCTCATTTGGCAATATACTCGCAGAACCTTTTGAATTATACTTGGATTTAATGTAAAGGCTCTGCACTCATCCTTAAATAAATCAGCAGTGTGTCAGTCTCCTTTAGTGTTCCTCTGAGATGTCTATAATCATCAAGCCCTTGTTTGAAGGGTTAGTTGTAAGGTACTGTAAATAGGCTTTGATTATGCAGACATAGGGAGATTTAAAGGATTTAATGAGCCTGTAGTTTTAATTCCCTGTATCTGTCAGCATCACTTCCTTGAGAGTACATTCATTAACTTTTCTAGGTTTGTTTGCACCATTTTTGTACATTTTGGCTAACTAAGCACTATTTTACCTCAGCTGTATAACTTATGACTTTAAGACCATTTGCAGGAGTTTTCTTAAAAGTAAAAGTTTTAATATGCATTGTGCTTTGCAGAATTATACGCTTGACATCTGTGAGCATCTTTCCTGTGCAGTTTTTTAAGCAAGCATCTGAAAATTGGTGGTTGTTTAAAATACTGGAAATTTGACATTTTCACCAGATGCCTTCTCACAATAAGTCCTTCCTAAATACTGTAAAGGCACTGTTGGGAAGCTTGCTTCATGTAATTATGAGCAGACACCTTCTAGTTCTGCTTGTCAATAGCATTTCAGTGCAGAGATGAGAAGCCCAGGCTATTACATTATCAGTGGAAAAGAAGTATTGTTACCTTGGAGACTGTTGTATTACGGTGAGGTTTTGATATTGGTTGGGTAAACTCTTTCTATAGAGTTGTGCTGGTGCTTCTTACTGTGCAAATAACTTGTAACAAAGCCAGTAATCTATACAACACACAGCACACAGAAGACAGGTAGCAATGTGAGCCTTTGGAGACCAAGCTCACCTGCTATAAAGGAGAACTGAGTGAGTTTGACTACTGCATGCATTTAGACAAGCGAATGTTGAGGCATTTGGGTTTCCACAGCCTGGAGTCAAAGATCTCCAACAAATTCCAAAATGAAACCAGTGTTAAATATCCTGCCTGTTTTGAAGTTTTTTTGTCTATCTGTGGTTTAATGTCAGGATCTTCTGTGTTGTTCTCTACATGTTAGCATGATTTCTTTGTTTTTGTATTTTCTCTAGTGCCCAGATTCAGCATGCAAGCAGGATCTGCTGGCGTATCTGCAGCGTATCGCCCTGTACTGCCACCAGCTTAACATCTGCAGTAAAGTCAAAGCAGAAGTGCAGAATCTGGGAGGAGAGCTTGTGGTTTCTGGGGTAAGTCCTTATTTACTGCCAGATTGTGCCTCTGTGCTGATGAAGAAATACTTCATTATCTGAAATAAAATAAAACTTTGACCCATTCGTGCTTCCACAACAAAAACAGCTTGTGCAGCAGTTAATTTGTTTTTGGTTTACAGCTCTATAGAATTTACCAATTTATTCCAATTTACGGCTGTTGTTTATAAACAGGTTTTATTTTTTAATTCAAGTAATTGTTGTTCATTAACCTTAATTACTTGGCTTCATACATAATGGGGATGTTTGTATTTAGACTTTCCTAGCTGTAATTGTATCAATAGTTTGAGCACTGAAAATGCAAATTCTCTCTGAAGGCTTTTTCTTTCAAAGGTTAAAAACATCAATGTTTTATTAAAATATCTCATAGAAAATTTAACAGGCGAAAGTCTTGGATTTAGCTTGAAATTGCGGAATTTAGCTTGGAAATGTGGGAGTGTGCCATGATTTGAGTTATATATTCCATGCAGAGCTGCAACTGAAGGCCCTTTGCTTTCCGTTTTCAGGTGGACAGCGCCATGTCTCTGATCCAGGCGGCCAAGAATCTGATGAATTCCGTGGTGTCCACCGTGAAGGCCTCGTACGTGGCGTCCACCAAGTACCAAAAGAGTCAAGGAATGCAGAATCTCAACATGCCTGCCGTCTCCTGGAGGATGAAAGCTCCTGAGAAGAAGCCTCTGGTCAAGCGTGAGAAACAGGATGACGGCCAGACCAACAAAGTGAAGAGATCTTCTCAAAAGAAGCATGTCAACCCCGTGCAGGCTCTCAGCGAGTTCAAAGCCATGGATAGCATTTAAACGGCCTGTATGGCATTTCACCAGATGACAATAGATTATACACAAAACGTAGATTGAGTATTACAATCGTTTGGATTTAGTCAGTGTACATTAACTGCATTCCTGAACCTTAGTCACTAACTTGCCCTTTTTACCACACACACAGTGGCTATTCTGTGTGCGCTAAGGTCTGTATAGCAATCGTTATATTTTTACACACAAATGCATTCAGCTCAACCTTGGTTGTTTTTCCTTGAAGAGGTAGAGACATACTTTTGAATTTAGGGCATACTGTCACATTTTCTATGATGTATACTCTGATAGCCCCTTTGGTGGATATGACTATAATGTATTTTTAAATGTATTTTACAAGACTTTTGTATTTCAAACTAAGGGCTTTGCCCTTTGCTGTCAATGATTTTGGGTTTTTCCTTCATGCCTATGCAATCTTTGACCGTAATACTTGCAATATTCTGTTTTGGTTTGAATCTATAAAAGAGAATAGTGGTTTATTATTGAGTCTCGAGACCAAAGTCATTGTATTTGCTGTGTCTAATAAAACTTTAACTTTTTATTGTTTGTTTGTTTTAGCCTTTTCGTAACAACAGTAACATTTTGTTAACATTCATAGATGTTTTCTATCTGGTCTTTTTTTCCTGCAATCACCCCATTGAAAAACAGCAGAAAGACTGAAAATTGTTAGAAGTAGAGCTTGAGTAACAAGAAATGGATGCTTGGCTCGGTCACTCAGTTTGTCTAAAGAGAAAACAATCTGGATAATGCTCCTAGTAATCCCAAGATTCAGCAGGGCAACGCTAAATGTGAGAGAGATGGAGAGCCAGAGTCAGTTCAAACTTTAGCCTGGTATTTAAATTCAGAAGACTGGCCTTCAGGCCTCTGCTCTCCTCCATCCACCCACCCCTCCGTGACACTCATTAAATGAATCAACATGCCTCTTATTCAGAAGAGAGATTCTAAGAGGTGAAGAACTCTTGGGCTAAATGGGTGTGGATGAACTGGGCCAATAGTCTGTGCCCTGCCAAGCACCACCAACGATAAATGAGATCAACTACCCTGAAAGACACCCTAAACGAGTTTCAGAATCACAGCGATCAATAATCCCCATAAGGGTGCGTTAGTTAATGAGTTTATCAGCTTGTGTGTTGCAGTAGGTGAAAGATATATTTCTCAGCGCAATATGTGCTTTGTGTTGCGTTTCTCTTATGATAAATCAATTCTTAATTGCGAAAGTGTTCACAGCTCGACGGTGCTTGATTTGTTGCGGCGTATGACCTCAGATGGAGTTGCGAGGAGAGTTGACTGGTCAACAGGGAAAAAGCTTTTCGCATTAGTCAAAGCAGTGAGTGGTAAAGTGTTGCATCTCGAGCGCAGTTCTAGCCATGCAAATGCATTGCTGTCATGCATGAATGTGTGATGCTTCTTTGAAGTAGCCGAACACTTGCAGTCTATTCCCAGCTGAATTCCAGCCTATTCCCACATTTGCTTGTTTCAGCATTTATAAACAACGGTTTATTGGAACCCTGGAGTGAAGGGTACATGACTGGTGACCTAAGGGATGTTTTTGATTTTTGTTTTATTGCAACTTAATTATAATGATTTCTGGCAATTTAGTCCTGATTTGAGATGTTTTAATGTTTTTCTTTGTTCCTTACTGACTTTGCCGTGACCACTAGTTTGCTTATGTATTTTTTGGGGTGTTGTTTAATGCTTTGGGAGTTTATTTTAATGATTGCTGTTTTACACATTTGCATTCTTTAAAATAAAGGAAAATAAAGTTCTGTTTATTCAGTTGTCATTTGTAACTGTTATATATAAGGATGGCAGGATGTTTTGAGAGTGTGGAAAAGCTAGAAAAACACTGGATTTCCAAAAGCACAACGGCTACATGACGAAGCATTATTTTCGAAGCAACACACCATCCTCATTAAAAATGAATGATACACAACATTCTCTAATGTAAACTCTAGTGTGTGTGTGCCTTTAGGCAAACTGAACCTCCTATATGTCCAAATTAGCTACAATGTAGTGAAACAGCCTTATATTTCTAGCATAGCTAAGCCCTGGTTTTTACACTGTGTTGAAGCATTTTAAGCTGATTGATGACAACCGTTATCTCAGCTGAAGGTGGTCTACATCACAAACCCGCATGGCTTTCTTTTAAGAAACAAACCCGCATTTGCATTCTCTTGTCATAAGTTAAAATTCGCTGTCACACATCTAGCTAGTCGCAGGTTATCAGACACTTCTCAAATAAACGTTTGTAGAATATTTCATTCTAATTGACACAACTGTGGGACCTTCTGTGTCTCCCATCAAGTGTGAAATACTTATTTCCTCCAAGTTGCTTTTTGAATGAAAGCGCTTCCTGTTGTTTTTAGCACATCAGATGTTGTCATTTTTAATCCTGCATGTTTTTTTTTACATGTATTCTGTCCTGACACACATAACAGAGAAATCAGGTCCTTAGTTTAGCCATCAAACTGACTTTACAAATCTAAGCCACGTTTACTTCTGAGGTGCATTATGCATTTTTACAGATCATAACTTTCTGATCATAAGTTTGGGAGCACCATAATTCACATGAAACCGACCAATCATGAATTAGATGAATGTAAGGAGCCAAAAACTGAAAAAAAAACTTTTTCAGATTTTTGTGTGGCCAAGTGTAAATGCAGTGTGTCTATCATTCAGCTAGCAATGAAGTGACTTAAGTGTAAATAGATCCTACAACACACTTCTGAAAAGGAATTGAATGTGCCTTATTCTCCACGGCTACATAATGCACCTTTTCCTCAACACATAGACTTTTGGATAGAGAAGGATGTTCTCTCTCCCTGTTTCTCTACCACATTACTCATACTGTCTGTGGTTGACCTTTCCCTCCAGACATTACGCTTTTCAAATAGGAATGTGCTACGGTGAGGAAAGTGAGTTGGACAAGAAGGTTTACTGCTAAGATGAGTTGCATTTACACTTGGGTCTGGCTGCTAAAACTGAAAACATGACAACTTTGAGGTCAAGACAAATTCACTGTCTGACAACTCTGAGATGTTTGTCAAGAAACTTGTTCTGCATTGTACCATGTAAACAGGATTGTTTGGTGTATAATTTGTCTCAAAATGTAGCTGCTAATTGTTCGAGAAGCACAAACTGAACTTTAGGAAGTTAACTTTCCACAAAGTGGAATTATTCAAATTTCTCACAAGTTCTCACAACACCTTCCTCTGCCCTGCATGTTTGAGTAGTTTAGCCCACACACTCATTGACAACATTCTGTTAGGCTTCAGTTGCCAATGAATTTGAAGTATTTCTTGATTGGTTGTCATTATAACTGATGCATTTGTCAAGGCTGTTCTTTGATTGGTGTTGATTGACCTGAACTCCAGTTTTTTAAATAATGGGCCTCAAATATCTCCTTTCTCTGCACAAGGTCACATGGGTGTCGCATGCATGCTGTTTAATGCAGAAAAACCCGTCCGGTTTTACCTGAGGTGCTTTATTTAAAAATCTGCCTAAGGTCAGCTTGCCTGCCGCTGGGCAGTGGAGGTTATTTTTGACAGGAGACTTTTTTGGACTGGAGTGTCTCTCTCTGATGGGTCTCTGATGTCTGAGCTTATTTTTATCTCTGTGTGGGATAACTTTTCTGCCAGACTACGGACAATGCCAAACACCCTGATTGCTTGGGGGAAATATTGGAATGTTTTCTTAGGGCAACATTTTTAGGAAACTTTAACTTGACATGTAACAGTATCACCTCGCCTCCGGCACTCTCTCTCCCAGGATCGGCTGCCGGGTCCGATTGTGTCTTAAATTGGCATGACATGATTGGTTGAAATGTGATCAATCAAAAACTGTGTTTTTTGACAGTTCAATCAATTCCGAGAGCATTCTCATGGTTTCCTCTTATGCTACAACAAATGATTCCGAGGCTTGACACATATGAACAAAATCTTTTTTCGGTTTTGAGTGGTATTACCCTTCAGCTGGCCGTGAAGAGACAGGCAGCAAATTTAAATCGTCTTAAACCTAAATCTCCGGGCATTAAATTGACTTAAACAGATGTCTGGGAGGTTTTGTTAGGTGCTTGCGCTTGGTAACATTCATCTCCTGAACAAGTGATGTAAAGTGAGCCAGCACACTTTTCACACCGTCATGGAAAGACTCGACTCTTGAACATCAGCGTTATTACTAGAAGGTGATGTAAGGAAAGCAGTGATTCGACAGTGAACAAAGTATAAGATTTGGTACCCACAGAGTCTTTGTTTTAACTTATGGGAAAAATGATTTAAAAATTCCTTGTTATATTCCATTTCTGAAATTTAACTGGTGTTCTGCCAATGGATGCGCTGAGTCAGACACATTTACTTAAAACACCAACACGTTTTTTTCTGAAGAGCTACTTTTTCTGTCTGTGCTCACATTCCTGTAATATGAATACTGGAAGCGCTGTGGCATTAAATTAAGGGAGTCAGCATCCATAGCAATAGCAATCAAATGTTCTTACTGATATACTTTGGGGGAAAACAAACATTTTGTCATATGTAAGCAAGCCGAGCTTGTGTTTGTGCTGGTTCTGTTATCCAACCCCTTTCTCTAATATTGATTTAGCTGAAAACCACTGTATAATCCATACTATCAGATGTATCTTAAACTCTTTTCTGCAAGAGCAGCCAATCAAAAACAGGCTTTCAGTGTTGCACGTTGGTTTCAAACTGCCTTGGATGTGACACACAATCCTGTAAATCTGTGGATTAGGATTTTATTTTTATTAGTGGTTTCTTAGGTTTCTCAAAACCTCTAAATTTAAGTATTAAACATTGGTGCATAACTCATCCTACACCGATTGTGCTACAGCGATGAATGACACCCCAAATTGCGACTTAAATTTACACTGAAAGAGAGACCTGAGTCACATGCAGAACAGCCAGAACTGCCTAGCAACTGCATAGCAATGTGCTTACAACCAATCTGAACACCTTGGCACTCGCATACAAAAGCCCTGGCAACCATCCGGGACACCGAGTGGCCAAAAGTTTTGTACGAACAAGCAGCACATACACTTTCATATCATTGCATGTTCATGCATTTCATAGTGTCAGCCCAATGCCAGGTTGCAATCATGCAGACCAAAAGAAAATCCCATGCAAATCCCACAGATGCATTGATGTTAGATATTTCTTAAATCAGAGCTAAATGATTGGGCAGCATTTCAACTGGAGTCCATCCGAATGTTCATTGATTTTCAGTGTTGAGCTGAAGCTGTGAGCAATCTTGTGCAGAAATACACTGTGCAGATTAATTCGTGAAACAAGAACAACATCCACAACATCACCAAACAGAACTGAAAACATACAGGAGCCCACGGAGGCCATTTATTATTGTTCTTTATTATTCCTTTCATAATCTTGACATAAATCATCCAAAAAATAAGACATGAAGAAAACAAATAGCTATACTGGGAAAAGTTAGCCAAAACATTTGCTATTGTTTAATTTGCATGCATTTAGTTGCTGCATACAATGAAATGGTTGCAAAAAGGGAGATTTTATTTTATTTTTATTTTAAAAACAAAGACCTTAATTGTACTGCAGCACAAAAATCTTAATTTTCATAGAATTCCTTAGTAAGAAATCAAAATAAACAATACATGGATTAGTACATTGGCTGTCTTTCACAGGTGTATAAACAGACTGCCCTAGAATTCAATTTTATGCAGCATGGTATAAAAAAGATTAAACATTTGTATGAATCAACTGCCTTTAGGTTACAAACCAGGTCTTTAACTACAGTGTAAACACCCGCGTGTTTTAAAGTGCTGGAAGCTTTGCACTTACTGCCTAGCTAATAAACTTTTATCCCTCTTTTTTTTAAAATACTACTACAGGTGAATTAAATTCTTCAGGCTGTGGGTAATGGGGTGAGGTATTTCCTCAAAACTAATAAACAGCTACTGTCACGCTTATGTTTTATAGCTGTGGGAGGGGTGACCTGATCTTCAAGAGCTTGTGTTAATTTATGTGATGCTCTTAAAGAGAAATAGAAGGGTAGTAATTTACCTGCATATCTTTCCATGTCAGGTTTATAGTGGCATGACAATCAATATATTTGTAATGGAATTTTCCCACAAGAAATTCAATTTTCGTTGACTTCATAATATGTTTGTCATTTTGAGTGAGGCTTTGAAATTAGTTGTCATAACATATCTGAAAACATGTTCCATATTTAAATATAAAATCATTTGTAATACATTGGCCGAAAAATAATGGTATTAAAATGTTAGGTCAAATGACAGAAAATGGGTAACCGCAAATATATATTGTGAAAATCTCAAACTGCAATATTATTTTTTAAAGTGTAKAGTTTACATAGCAAATCTAAGACATCTCTAAATAAAGTCTGTTATGTAGTTTGGCCTGTATTCATTGGAAAAGTTTAACCAATAAAACCTTAACCAGAATATTTGAGATGTCATGCAAGAACTGCAATTAATATTAACATATTTGCTGATTAAATGTGTAAAGTTCTGGCTATAGTTAAAACTTAATCTGTTGTCTGAGCCATTTCCTTTATCCATATACCCTGACATTGAGCTCTGGTGCTCATATATGGTTTAAGTCTTGCTTGCTACATTTCCTGATCCCCTTGCCACTTTAAATTCTAGCGCCTGCCTTCTATTTACTATCCTACAGATATCATGAAAATACTTCATCTTTCCAGTGATCTGTCCACAAACATCGTCCATTGTATGTACACAATATAACCCACCAGAGCTTGCAGTCACAGCATCCTATCTGTGCGTTTTTTATCCTATGAATTTCCTATTCCTGCTAAGATGCATATCTGAGTTTGTGGGCTATTTTATGAAAAGATAAATACAAATATTTGCTAAGTCTTTCGGGTTAATCTTTGTAGATTTAAAGCCATTTTTAAAGCGGCCTACATCTGATTCATGCATGTCTATGGACAGTAAAGCAGTTGTGAAAACTACCAGTGATGTTATTTCATGCTGGTCTTTCTAACACCAGCTTACAAAAATTTCCTGCATAAAAGTTACACTTTTTTCTAGTGTTTCATGCTAAGATCATTTCTAAAAGGAACTGGGAGTGAATTGTCAGCTAAAAGCCAGGAATAAACTTTTATAGAGGACTAAATCACAATGGAATGCCTAAGCAAATATTTAACATTTATTATTGTCGTTATTTATTATTTTATAGACATTTCAAATATCTCAGAAGCTTCTCAGATGCATTGTAAAATCGCGCACTGTGGAATTACACGCATTTATTTTCGCGTGTACGCGCTTTACTGTCCAAATCGATGTGTGTGATATAAATACAGCTGAAATGCTTTTAAACTGACTGTTTAATGCTTTCATGGAGTGACTGGTGGTGATGGAGTTGGTCGCCTTGGCATGCTGGTGTCTTTATTCAAGGCTTCGTGCTTATTTGTGGCAGCGACCTGGATCATGGAGAACACACGTGTGTCGAGATGCATCTAAACACGCATAAGCAAACAACACTTCATCTGGCGAGCTTGATATGTGTAACACTGCACGCACATCTTATCTCTGCATGAAGTCCGCAGTTTAAGCGCACGTAGTGTTTAACTTAAACGTATCCGGTGCGATTTCAAGATGAAAACAAACAGGTACTGTTACGTCTGCTCCATATGATGTTGTGATATATGTCAGATGGCTTCATACTGTACACTGTAGGTTTGCTTGCTTTGTTTAATGCCTGTCATAGCTAGAAAAGTGTGACTTATGCTGTGATAGCACAAATGCATTAGAAAGTGTTCTTGTGTAGTGTACAGCGTGTAGTGCAGGAAAACCAACTTTTATATTATTGGAGACAGTTTATTTACAAGTTTGGTGAAGCACTGTCTGTTCATATAACAGGTATTTTAAAGGCTCTATAAACAACAATTTGACCAGCATGTTTTTTCTTTAGTAAGTGTGGTTGGGGTATATGGCCTTGCCAGTCAGTTGCAGGTGGTACGAGGGGGAGATCATTGTGCTGGGTCTGTCAATGAGGGTCATTGTAGAGAGAGCTGGACAAAATCAGTGTATTGCATCAATATATTTAGTCAGTATACTCAGAAGTGGAAGAGTTCGGTGCCCTTAATTTATCTATATATACTGCTGCATGTAATTCAGAAATGAGAAACAAATAACTTTAGTTTTGTTAAACTAAAGCATGTCAAAGTATTTGTCAGTTAAAGCAAATCTATACAGGTCTAAAATTATATATCATACATGTTGGAGTAGTGTTATGACATTGTGCACTATTTATTTGTTTGTTTATGTCATTTGTGTTCATATTCATAATTAAATGTTTTTATCTTAACCCCTGACTTGACACATCTTACCACAAGCAAGGACTATTTTTATAAAAAGTTGAATTTTTATGGCCTTGTGTCATAATTGCTTCTAGTTTCACTTGATAGCAGATACATCCTGAATATAATTAGAAATATACATTTTTAATCTAATTTGTCTTTGCCTAGAAGACAGTTTAAGAAAGAAGTGGTTCAGTATTCTCTTTACTCCCCTGCCATGCACGCTAATGGCTACCAACAAATATCTCAGCCCAGGAACCCCAGAATGTAGAGTTTTATTTCTATCTGTTAGCCTTTTTCTATTTTCTTATTTTCAGTGCTACATTGCTGAATGTGTTTATCCTGCTTTTACAATTAGATCACGTTGACAGCTGGGAGATTAATTAAACAGCCAGACGTTGTTTCTACAGACATGCTAGTCAAGTACTGCGCACTGCATGTGTCTGTCTGTGTTGGCTGTCTGTGAGGACCATGTGACCTGCTTCCTCACTCGTCCTTAATCTCAAACTGAATTGAATCAGGACTTGAATCTACGGTCAGTATATTTGTGATGGATCTTTCAGCCGCCCCACTAAGGACAGAAATGAGTGTAGATTCTCTATAATTGTACACTCAAATAAAATTTAAGTAAAACATATTTTTTGGTTGCATAACTAGCACTTCCCACGAGGGATGAAAAGCCATCGTGATGTTCCTTGCTCAGCTCTTGAAATATATTAGCGTTAATATATACAGAGCAATATTAGGATTCAAAACGTTCAAGTTTATTAGCATTCCTTCAAGAGGATGAAATATGAGCAAATTATTATGCCTGCTGTTCAGTGTGAGGCATAAAAGAGAGGCATTGAATAATCCCCCCGTTCTATAATCAGGATTGAAACTCTATACCCCTTAACACTCTGTTTTGTGTGTTTATGGACATTTCCCATTTCCCTCCATCCTTATATTTCCCGAACCTACAGTACAGTAACAACAACGGGAAGTACACTGCCATCACGGAATGCACTTACCTGTCAGCACTTCACATATGAGCTGGGAATGTTTTCCATAGAGGAAAGGTTTATTTTATTGGTGTTCTTTATGGGAAAGGCCGGTGATGATTTTCAAATGCACTGTGATTTGTGGCCAGAGATTTAAGGGACAGCATGTGCCACTGACAGTGTGGGTGGGTGTGTGTGGGTGTGTGGGTGTGTGTGTGTGTGTGTATGTGGGTGTGTGTGTGTATGTGTGTGTATGTGTGTGTATGTGTGTGTATGTGTGTGTATGTGTGTGTATGTGTGTGTGTGTGTGTGTGGAGCTGTCTGGAGATGGTGAGCAGGTTTCCATGAGCACCTCTTGCCCTGTGCTGTAGGTACCCGGGCAACAGACACCTGGCATGTCAGCATGAAGCAGTCGGGAAATGACAGCCCCAAACCAAAGGCTACAAATCCCGTTTCTGCATGCAAATCAACCTGAGATTTGTGAGTCACTGACGGTTTCCATATCAACCGATTTTATTAACCGATTTCCTCTGTTCAGCACTGTTATCCAGCTAACAATTTTAGGTTGTAAGAATGTTTCCATAATGTTTCCATTAAGCCACAAAAACATAAAAATTGTAGGAACGTTTAAATGTTTAACATTATTTTAATGAATCAATGTTTTTAATGCTGTAACGTTGTTAAAACGTTCTACTAACGCTTTTGATAAATGATACAATGTTAAATTTTTTAAATAATATTATTGCTAGACATTTTTGATAACTGTAGGAGAACTTTTGGAGAATGTTAACCAAGTGTGTTAGTTGTGTGCTTTTCCCTGAGTAAACTGCAGGTCTCCTGTGGTCTGTATACGAGGATATTAAACATGTATCAGGGCCCTAGAGTTACAGCCTAATAAAAAGTCTATAAAGATTAGTTGCATTAGCATAGTAATATTCATCAGAAAGTTCTTATTCTCGCTTCAGTCATGAAAACTATCCCATAGTTACATGCTGCTGGCATGCATGCTGAAGAATATGTTTACACAGGAATTTTCACCCTCGTCTTTGAGGCTGTCTGGCTGTGTGGCGCTAAATTAACTGCCTCCGAGTCGTTACTCATCGGCCTGTATTAAAAGAACTGAAGGTGTCCAATTTCGTTTGCAGGCGCTGTGTTTTGCAAGTTGTGTGTATTTTAATTTTTAATGAGCCCGGAGCCTAGAAGGAAGAAATGAATTAACACAGTGAGGAACAAGTGCCCTTCAGTGTGTGTGTGTGTGTGTGTGTGTGTGTGTGTGTGTGTGTGTGTGTGTGTGGCCAGTGCACTTTTTAGCGGCTGGGAGTGTGATGTAGCCCGATACAGAATCTGAATCTTTGTTAGCAGCCTGTCAGATTGCATGTCAGTATTGAAAGCAACAAATTAAAAGTATTAACAGAAGCACATTTCTCTTGTGGTGTGACTGTAGCTCTGCTGTTTTAAAAATAAAGTTTAGTTTATATAAACATTTAGTTTAATGTTGCTCTGACTGTTATATAAGCTGTTCTTTTTGGATTTAGTTTAAATGTATCATTTGCTGTTTAATGTTGTTGCTTTGTTTTTGTACTGTACTTTTTAACAAAAGATACTGTCTGGTATGATTATATTTCCTTGAATAAGCTCAGCGTTCTGTTAGATTACTTTACTACAATTTAAAGGAGAGGTTAATTGTACTGAAATTATTATAGTTTTAAAGTTTCCAAACACTGTTGTATATTATAACTGTCATTTGGGGTCTGTCTGTATCACTGTTTACGAGAAGTTCGACTGGGCTGAGTCAATGACCAGGCACATAAAAGCAGATGAGGTATTCTGAGCTAAGAGTAAATCACACTTTTATTAAAATGAGTTGTTGCCACACTTAATTAAAAGTGATGTTTGATAATTTCTGAATGTGATAATGACATGAACCTGGATCATGTTTAATGACAGTCTGGTAAATTCCAACCCCCCCACCCCCTACTGCGTCTCTGCCTGTTATACCTCTTTGAACATCAGATCTGCTGCATGCTGGGAAAATTCTCTCACCCAGCCATCCTGAAATAGAGGAGAAAGAAGAACGTTGCAGGATTTTCGGTTGTATTGATTTTGTCTGCTCTATAATAATGTCCTTCCTGGGGCCATTAAATCACCCTGATTGTTAGACTGTATATTTTATGAAGGGCACAAAGCCCCATCAGGGCACAGAGAGGAACGGGGGCACGTCTGAGTAGATAGTCGCTTTTTCCTTGGTTGCCCTGAGCACATAGAAGAGGAGCCTCTAGCGCTGTAGACTGTTGAATATGCAGAAGAATTTGCACTGTAAACTTTTACACCAGGAGGTGAAACCTGTTCTTAGACTAGCCAAACGTATTCAGAATATTTTGAAGGCTCACGAGCGCAAAATGATTTGTAAATGAAATTAATATGCGCCATGCATGTTAGAATGTGCGCATGCAAGCGACTAATAAACGCTGTGCTCAACTTCCAGAAAATACCAAAGTGCAAAATTTAATGAAGTAAAAGATTGTTTTAAAATTGGTAAGCAGCTTTTTTAATTCTTTGTTGCTTTGCAGATAATTATGGTTATCTGTGGATGTGGAAGAAAACACAGTTTAATGCACATTGCATTAGTTTTAAATTGGTGCATTTATTTGTAAAATATTAAACTTTATTGCACATCTTACAGTAAGACAAGTGTAAAATAAATATATATATTGTAAAGTATATTTTGACATCCTATCAAGGGCTTTTATTTCTCTTTGCTCTTCATAATCAATTCATGAACTTGTGTACTTTGACATTATATGATATTTGTTTTCACACTGATCTTCAGAAGTTTATTACTGTTTAGTATTTTTATTGTGTTATTTTGTTCTGTTGTTTCATTATAGCAGTCGAGAATTATTTTTAAAAGTTCTTGTAAACGATGGCCTACCTGCTGCTGGTCTGGATAAAATGGTGCTTTTTTAAATCACATTCCTTTAAATTTTCTCCTCTCATTGACAGAAATTGACTGCTGGGCCGGTAGCTACTCAAACCCGAGCGTTCATTCGTTTCACCGCACGTCAGCTCGCCTGACAGCAGTAAATAACTTCAGATAAAGGCAAAACGTGCTTGATGCATATCAGAGCTGCTCTGTGTGAAAACACGTCTTTTCAGCACTGGAGGTTTGTGCAGTAATCAGTCTAATCTGTGCCAGTATTTGATGTAGAAGTCCACAATAAATCACACACCCTACAGTTACTATAATAGAGGCAGCACCACATATAATACTGCTGATGGAATGGGTCTCTTACAGAAACACTTCACCTGAAAATGAAACTTCTGTCATTAATGATACTGAAGAATATTCTGGTCAGTCTTTTCTGTTTAATGAAAGGGAATAAGGGCAAGGACTGTTAAGCTTTAAAATATCATAAAGAAACGTCATTTATGCTAACAACCTTAGGTTGTTAGAACGTTTCCCCAACATTTCTATTAAGTAACAAAAACTGTTAAAAATGTTATTTTGAAACATTCTAAACATCCATTTTTTTAGACGTTGTATTAGTATAATTGCTTGGTTAGAAGAACGTTATGCAAACTTTTGTCTGTAACGTTTATAAAATGTTACACTGACAACTTAGGAAAAACATTTTTAATATGATATATAATGTTAAAAACGTTCTACTAATGTTACTGCAAGAATGTTTTAGCGATAGCCAACATTTTGAGAACGATCCCTGTTAGCTGGAAAGGTCCATATGATTTGTGTTTTATTGTGTTGACCTTATATAACTTAATACATATACAACAAGTTTTAGCTGTTTGTTGCACTCAGATAAAGTTGTTTAAAGGATAAGAGTGTAGGTACTAATTTCCCCTCAAAACTTGAATGTGTTTTTGAACCAAAGTGCTTTTAATAATTCACAAATATCCCGGCATGTTTTCACTTAACTTGCCAGTTCTCTTGCCTGTTAGCTGGCTAATGACAGGCATGTTAATGGAGATGCTAGCTGCAGAGATCAAAAGGGCCAAAAAATAAATAATAAAATATAACTGATAAAGATTTCTGTCAGTACTCAACAGTCATAAATAAGACTGAAGATGATTCTAAAGAAATATCAGTAAAATAACATCATTACATACATGTGTTACATCATGTTTTACCCTAATGCATGCATGTATTCCAACAAATATCAGAAAGTAGATCTGTATACATGCATACAATGATAGATGAGAACATGACGAATATTAATAATAATACTGCTGATTGAGTCTTTCTGATTTATTGGTTCCTATTAGGAAGAGTAAGATGGACTTTCCCATTTAGCCTTGAGTCCTTTCAGGGTCTTTCATTGACATAGAGACACATATAATTGCAGGGGGTGTTTGATAATTATCATTCTGAAACATGAACAGACACTATTTAATGTAACATGTCACATTAGTGCTTTGTTTGTGTTGTCACCTGATCTCAGATTAATTCCTTATATACGGAGGCTTTGATAATATAATTATAGGCAATAATTGTATAAAGGTTTATGAATAATAAAGCAGAATAAAATAACACTGTTGTTGATATGAAAATGAGTGAATGAATTGTTTGTATAAAACATTGTTGCATATTTGTCCACAGTACCAGTAGTACTGTACTAGATTTGTGCTAGTATATCAATTATTTATTCATGGGTTCAAAACTTTTAAGAGGTAAAATCCACTCCAAAATGTGTTTGACTTTTGATGTAACCTAAACAAATCTGTCATTGTTTATTCACCTTTATCTTGTTCCAAAACCACCTGTGACTCCACCATTCTGTGACTTGTGTGGTACAAAGAACAGTGTCAACATTCATCAAAACTTCCCCACAAAAGAAAGAAAGTTTGAAACAATGTGAAGGTGAGAAAACAGTGACAGAGTTTCTGTTTTCAAGTTGGAAGGTTATTGAATCACACGCAACTAAGATGCAACTACTAAATAAAACACAAAATCAAGCTGGAAAAAAAAAAACGTTTATAGCAAAACTGTTTGTAAGAATGTTTCCTTAACCAGTAACAAAAACACTAAAAATGTTCTAGGTTCAAGTAGAAATAGAACCTATATTCACTGTGTTTTTTTAAACGATATATTAATGTTATTGCTTATGTACAAGAATGTTATTTAGACTTTTTTTTATTTTGTAATGTTACACCAACAACTTTTAATATATGATATATGTTCTACTAAAAATGTTCTACGTACGTTCCTGCAAGAATGTTTTCGATAACCTTTCTTCGATAAACTTTTGGAGAACGTTCTCTGTTAGCTATGTGCTTTTGATATATAGTGTTTGATATATTTGGAGGTCAGGGTTGAACATTGTACTCCAGCAGCCGAACTCAACCAGCGCTTTAATCTAGCCTCACGCCCATTGCCTGACCCTGTCTGCTCTTAATTGGTGTTTTGCTCTCTGCCTCGGGCCAACAAATTGACTAACTGACCTGCAAAAATTTGTGGCCCCTGGTCTCCAGATTTCTATACACACTCCAAAAGCAGTAAGTTTTGGAGGCCAGAAATCACATTATGTGTACAGACAGGTCAAACCCATGGCCTGTTTCATTTTTTACCCCCGTCATTTCTAATCGCACTCTTGACCAGCCTTGACAGATGAACATAAGGTTTGGTATGTATTTAGTGTTTGTTTATGACTGCCTTTAGATATTTAGTTTAGAGGACACATTTTGTATCATCTCTTAAAATGGAATGTCAACACTCATTTAGATGGAGGGTGAAAATAATGTTATGATCTTGCTACAAACATGAAATACATTTGCCTCGCGGCTTTTTTCATCTCCATCTCAATGTCATGGAAGAGCTGTTTGTCCAACAATAGCCGTGTGCCTCCATATTTGCTGAGGTTTCCTCTTTTTCTTCTCCCAGCTATGGCTTGACGTTAATGCATTGGTGGTTGCCAGTAGTGCAATCTGAAAGACAAATAAGCAGGAATGCGTATTTGTTGACCCGTAACTATTAATGCTGTTTTTACTTTAGTGTTGTGCACTTAAGCAAACAGAAGAGCGCGCCGGATCACACTAACAGCATGGATAATTAATTAAACAGTATGACATTTCCATATTTGGTGAATGCTTTTATCCAAATTGACTTACAGTGCGTTCATCATAGACATTTTATCCGCTTGTGTGTTCCCTGGGAATCAAACCCATGATTCTGACGTTGCCAGCGGCACCAGTCACGCTTCAGGAAAACTGAGGCACTTGGTTATTCAGGTGGAAAAGATTCAAGACAGTTTATGTGTTTGGTTTTCCACAAAGCTGTGCGTTCTGCCTAATGTTGAAGTAATGATCAAATAAATTGGCAAAAACAAGCATTTCCTGACATCTGTAAACATACTTGTGAAATCTCTCTTATCCGGTGGCTACCGAGAGAAGAAAAGAAAACTGTAGCTTATGTTGCTATAACTTTTAGTGATTAAAAAAAATACCTGTTGTTTTTCTCACCAACGCATCGAATGTGTAACAAAGACTGTAAACTCCTTTGAATAAACGCATGCACCAATTGACTCAGAGTATAGACGTAGGGCTAAAAATTCTCATCCCAAACTGATCCCTTACACCACAGTTTTACAGACTGTGTATATCTTCCAATCTGCATTTCTATAAGCCACAACAGAAACAAAAAAACATGAAAGCTGTCTGTTCTGGTTTCGAAACAGGGACATATTCAAAATTCAGCCCTACCAGCTAGACTGCAAAGTGCAGCTGTGCAAACAAACAATTCATTATTTCTTATTTTCTTTTCTGACTGGTTACTTAACGGTTCCCACTGGATACCAATAGTGCTTAGTCACACCCTCATACAGCCACGCTAATTAGCTTCACCATGGCAACTGTATCTTAGCGATAACAAACCTCTTATTGAGAACTCCCACAAATTTACAGTTTTTTATTCATTTTTTGCTCCATTCGTTCAATGCAGCACTGTTGGGGCTGATATCCTCAGCTCATGAAAAAGCATCGTCCCTCAGGGTATTATGGGAGAAAATTGTTTTGTGTTATCCTGTCCTGTTGCTTAACAAGACGTGCGCTTGTGTAACATGAAGACTCGCCGACTGGTTTTTAAAACATGTTTTTGATGTTTCCGTTTTTACAAAGCACCCGCCATAAAACATAGTTTGCTTCTGTTTAATTCTCAGTTGATTACTCAGGAACATTTCCTTCCATAATCCTTCCTCGCTGATTACAAGTCATTTCCAGCCCCAGTTTCTTCTATTTCTCTTGTAGCAAAATGTGTTGCGTTAAAATTATATCTCACATTTGAATGGAGTTATTACTCTATTGACATCATGTTCGTACCCTTGACCGCTCTGATTCAAACAGTCCCAACACGGAAAATTCAATGCTTGTTATCTGCTCCCAATTTACAGCAGCCTAATTTAGGCCGTGCACACAGACTTTTAAAATATTTAAAGAATTGATGTGACAGAATGTGCTTCTTCTGTAATTGGGAACTTTTATCTCACTTATGTCACTTTTACTTTGCTCACTAGGGACACTTGAGTGGCTCTTAGACTCTCAAACGCCCCATGATGCCTCGTTTTTCACAAAGTGTTTGAAAATAAATGACCTCGCGTTGAACGTTGACCAGTGTTACATGTTTGTCAAGTTGTTGAATGGCTGTTTGTGTGTATTTGTACACACTGTGCAGCGAACACTTGCGTACCTCTTCCTGTCTTTTAAATAGCAAATGAAACGGTCGCCGTTATTGCTCATAAATGTTTTAAACAGCATGCGGTTTTGTCACTAATCACGTTGCGTGCGATTGGTGTCCAGTTATCATCTTGGAAATACAGTGATTATAATGTCTTCTTAATTCAAATTTATGCCAAAATGTCTTTTGGCTGCCGGATCAAATAATGAGTCCAAAAAAAATGTTAAAATCACGACTGTGATTAGTTACGGTTCATTCATCACCGTGGAAATAGAAGCTGTCATCACATTGCATTGTGGGATACAGCATTCAGTTTAATGTGCTCTGTTGTATACTACACATTTTGGCAGTAGTAGGAGTTGTAGTAGGAGTTTATCCTGCATACAGCTAATTTAAATGCTCTGCTGTATTTATATACTTTATACTACAAAATAGTAATGGTATGCTAATATCATATTCCAAACATGGTCTTTGTTGTCTTTGCGGGTTATTCTAGAGAGACCTGTGGGTGTGTCCTGTGGGAAATGAAGGACCTGTAGTTGCCAAACCTGTTTCATTCAGAGAGATTTTCTAATTGTCACAATCAGCTCTTGGCAGCTACATTGGTGTGAAGAAAAAGTGTTAAAAACCAACTTGGACATTCAGATCAGTAAGAAAAATTTGGGCTGGATTGAATAGCTGTTATTTTGATGTTCCTTTGCCCTTTTTAGCCTTATTTTGTACTTGCACTTTTCTTGTCTGCACAGATACTCCTGTGGCTATGATCTGTTTGTTTTGAAATGAACTTCATGTAGTTCTGTGTGTATCTTTATGTTTGTTTTGAAATGAACTTGCTGTATAGCTATAGCTGTGATCTGTTTGTTTTGAGTTGAGCTTTATGCAGTTCCTTATATGTTTGTTTGCAGATGAACTCTGTTTAGAGATGAAACGTACGTGTTTGTTTTGAGTTGAGCTTCACATAGTTCTGCACTGTATGTTTGTTTTGAGTTGAGCTTAGTGTCGTTCTGTAGCTATGATCTGGTAAACTGCGGTTTATGTAGCTCCGCGGTAGGTGTTGTTGTACTATGACATCTTGAAGACAAAAGCTTAGCTTATTTTAATGAGCATTTCCTTTCTTGTGTTTGTTTTTGGTTGTGAACTGCTTAAGGAAACATGTGCATCAAATTGTTAGGGTGCATAGGGTGTTCCTGTAGCTCAACTGGTAGATCATTGCGTTAGCAGTGCAAAGGTTGTGGGTTCAATTCCAGGGAACACAACTACTAATAAAAATGTATACCTTGAATTCACTGTAAGTCGCGTCTGCCAAATGAATACATGTAAATGTAAAATGACGTTTTGATGGTGAAACATTGGTGGTGCTCGTTTGGGCCTTGCTTTTTAAACTTCCAAAAAAATTCCAAAAAGTCCAAAAGTTGAGAATATTAACATATCTTCAAAGAAAACGGCAACGAAAAACACACATATTTCCAGGAAAGATTTATATTTTCCAATCTCGGGCATTAGCTAGATCACACTGGACCAATATTAGCACTATAATGGACATGGCGCTTTTATCGAATCCTTATTTAATGCGTCAGTGAGGTCCGTGTATTACTTCCTCACTGACTCAGAGTAATTGCCAAATGATTCAGTACGGCTCTTTATCCTATTTTACATGGACACCTATTTAAAGCTTTTAAAGTTCGAAGGACGTGTTAAGAGCTTTTCTCTCTGTTCTGGCGTTATTAAATCTAACAAACATTGTGGTCCAATTATTTGGCCATAACACCCCGAAGCAAAAATCAGGCCAGTTAGCCATTACACATTCTTTATCTATTGTTGTCTGATTGTAATGGATTGAAAGCACTGTTACAATTTGTGGATCCATTATAGGTGTAATCAAAATTTCAGAGCTATAACGGAACGCAGTTAAAGCATGTGTAAATGATGGCTAACATGCTATTCATACACAATTGTAGATATATCTCTAATAATAGCGCAGGCCTTTTCCTGTCACAGGCCAAAAATGAATGGTTCTGTTTTTGCCCAACCAGGTGTGAAATTACTGTTGTATTTGGCAGCAGTTCATGTGGGTTAATTTACTCTCTGTAGCTCCCAAAGGTCCTTTCTCATGTGTGCTCTGCTATGGAATCGGAGACTGTTGCACAGTTGCAACTTTAATAGCCTTATTGAATGCGTGGGGATGTTGTCTGCGTCAGACCGAGAGCACTGTTGCGGAGGGAGCGAAAAGCTCTAGTGATGAATGCATTCGTTGGGCTCCTGCATTACTGCATGGACACGCTGCTTTAGAGACGAAAAGCCTAAAAATGCCTTATCGAACCATTTCGTACAGCGCAAGCAATATTTTCTTTAAAGCAAGCTAGCCATTTAGCATCCTGGTACAGTGCAAATCCTCTGAGAGGAAATCTTGCTCTCCTCTCTCTCTCTCTCTCTCTCTCTCTCTCTCTCAAGAAAACTGAAAAACCTGTTACAAAACCTTCTGTGTTGGTTTTATTGTGTGCCGTGGATCCCTTTTAATTTGAAAATCATTCAGTCACCTGCAGACTTTTCTCTTTTATGAACCTAAGCTAGCATGGAAGCAATCAGCGCTAACAGGCATGTTGCCATGGCTGTCTGCGATAATTGTTTTATGAAATGTGACACTTCCCTTTTTTTTGACAATCTCCTAAATGCTGTCAGAGAAAAGCAAAGTGAGCTGCCTGGGTACCTGGAGCCCAACCAAAGTCTTTACCAGCCACTGCAGTTATAAATAAAGAGAGAAAGAGAGAGAGGGCAGCTAAACCCCAAACTTCCACTTTCTCCCAAACGCTCATACAAACGCATGCAGAGTGCTTTTTCCTCTACGCACTTATGCAATAAATCAAAATTCGTGGGTTCAAAACCACATCCACCCGTGTCGTCAAAGAACAGAGCAGAAATAGGAGGTCCTGCCTCAGATCAGTAGCGTGGTATTTGTTTTTCTCCTGTATGTTTCGCTTGAATATGAATGCTTGGCTGAACAATATACCCAATGTACTGTAAATACCTCCAATAAAGCCTCGTGTGGATGATGTATTGAGATTTCCATTCGGTTGCGTGTTCATACCGGCGGTATCCCCGGGGAGAGCAAGTCGATTCCTGGGGGTCCCCGGGGCATGAGCTCCAAGCCTCAGGCTGCAGGAACAGATTAAATCCAAGATGGAATTTCTGATTTGTTTACTGTGTCTTTTTCTGTGCAAAAGTCCGTAGTGCTGTTCCAGTCTTCCGCGTTGCTCTGGGCCATTTAATGCTACAAAGTGCATTCCAAAACTTTTTATTGGGCACCATTTTTGATTGCGTTTCATTTTTAGTAGTAAAAAAAGTCGTTGGCAGAGTTGTTTACATGAACGTTTAACGTCTGCTCTGTTTAATACCACACAGATGGGGGCAGAAGGGGGATAGAGATAAGAAGATATTTAGATTTAACTTAATTTTAAACTAAAACTGCTCTATATAACTAGCAGCCATATTGTTAAATATTGGTATTGTTCCAAAGCATTGTTCCACATGCATACTTCACACAAAGCAATCCCATAATGCACTGCGATGAGCTCAGTTAAAAAAAAGGATGAAAAAGTATGGAAGGAATGTCAATACTAAATAATTAGTATTCATTATAATATTTAATAATTCATACATAATTAATACTAAAAAACAAAATGTTATTTATAATAAATACATCGATTTCAATTTTTTATTTTAATATCTGTGATTCAGTTAGCATGCTGCCTATGTAGACAGTACACAGCAATGTAGCTCACTAGTTTTTTTGGAACGGAGCCACTGTTGGCATATAAACCAAGCTTCAGGACAAGAAACACCAGTGCTTTACTTTGCATTAAGGGAAGTCACCATAGGGAGTCAATTTGTGTGGGAGACAGACAGAGAGAAGGAAGAGAATATGAATATATAATACAATATAAAAGTACCTGCTGGGTAAGATGTGCTTAACAGAGTCTTTTAAAATGAATGGAACTGCCAAACCTGAGTTCTGAATACATTTTTTGTACCTCCAGCCATTATGTTCAAGACAATGTTTAAATGCTAACGTTTCTCCAGACAGAGAGCTATGCTTGTGATAGAGAGCTATAGAGCTATCTCTATCTGTGTTGATGCTAGAAACACATTTGAACCTGTATAAGCAGACATTGGTTATAACTACAGCAGAGATAAGCGGATTTCAGAGGCAAATGCTTTATGTTTGTAAAGTAAATAAAGATAAAGCACGTTTGTTTGTTTGTTTGTTTGTTTGTTTTATTCCCCCTCCACTGTTTTAGCATCTGGTGAGCTCGGCATGTTTCCCTCGACTCAAAAATTCGATTATTTTCCCGGCTCAAATTGACAACCAGCAGGTGACAGCCAATATGAAACTAACCCACTGTGACGTGTGCTTGCGAATTGTTAGGTGACCCGGTATTTGTTTCGAGCTTCTTGCTTGTGTGTTTGACCATAATCTAGTCCTGTGGCTCTGACGAAATTAAGGGATCATTTATTTGATACATTTAATCTCTGTATTGCATTTACAGAGCAATTTTTTCACAGAGAGGGAACAGAACTGGGTGGCCATGGAAACGCACATTCCCTCTGCCAGGTTTACAGTTCTGTGCATGTGAGTGGAGTATGTCTGTAGTGCAGCTAAAAATGACTGCTGACATTGAGAATGAGTGTGTATTTTTAGTGATTGTACCGCAACATCCTAATTTTAGTAGCCTAACATTCATTGCTAGTCTATAACAGAACCAAGATGCATGTTTCTATCTGGAAATGAATGCACTGTGTTATATTTGACCAATATAGTTGCTTTCTGGCTCTGAATGTAGGCAGCTGAATTAGAAATGAGTTTGAATGAAATCACATATGTGGAGGCAGAGGACTGAGGCTATATAATCAAGTTTATAGCAATATAAAAGTTTTCCAGCAGCTTAGTCAGGAATGACGGCAGTCGGGACACAGATAACAACATTTTCATTGGGTTGTCTGAACAATTCGTTTGTTTTAAGGAAGTCCTGAATAATTAGGCTGTGCTGGGTTGATCTGATCATTTAAAGGCACAGTGTTCCGGTCGGTCTAGCATTGCAAGAAAAAACTGCAAAGAGC
>JAZGTK010004130.1:0-25346 GCA_036877625.1 Ambastaia sidthimunki
TCTTTTTCCCCTATAACGGGCCAGATTCGTATAATTTTTAAAATCCATCGCGGGCCGCCACAGGACTGATAACGGGCCGCAGATGGCCCGCGGGCCGTAGTTTAGACACCCCTGGTTTATACCATCTTTTTTCTGCTGCTAATGTTTACTGTTAATTCAGGTATGCACTGTCACTATATACCTCTCTATAAATGCACAGCCACTTTATCCATACATTGTTATAGCCTGCCATACTTATTTGCACAATGCCATAAACTGCACCTTAGTCGGCGCTATATTTTATGTATCAGTCCTGTGGCGTATTGTATTGTTATATTGTTATATAGTACTCGTCGTGCACTTGTATGTAGCTTTGTGTTAGACTTTTGTTGTGTTATGTCCTAGCTCTTTATTGTTGATGTTACTCTTGCTGTCTTGCTTATGTGGCTGTTTGTTGTTTTGTGTAGCATTATGGTCCTGGAGAAACGTTGTTTCGTTGCACTATGTGGGGCATCAGCTGTATATAGTTGTAATGACAGTAAAGCTCTCTTGAACTTGAACTCTTGAACTCTTAAACTGAAATGCCTCCACTTGCTTACACGCTTCCTGGAACTTGTCGACACCTGTCGCCCTATAGCACCAATTAGCGGTCTCCTTGGTGGCACGCAAAGAGAGGTCAGCAGTTCGCCTGAGATTACTCACATCCTCAGATATGAGGCCCTCGCCCTCAGCAAACTCTTTTATCAAGTCAGCTTGATAAGCCTGCAGCATGCCCATAGTGTGCAAACAAGCACCAGCCTGACCTGCGGCCATGAGCTCTGAGGTGGTGCGCGAGAGATGCGCGAGGAGTATGGTTTCTCCCAGGATCTAGACGTAAGGCTACGTAAGGCGTAGGAGGTGCAGACCTCCTGCGTGGAGGTGCAGACCGTCCACAGAGAAAGCGTTTATCAAGCAGGCTGTTCTGTGGCGCAATCTGTTGCTCGGCCGGCCAGTTGATGTTCAATTTGGCCACAGCGCGAGTAACCACCTCCAGCAGATCCTCATAACGGGGAAAAAATAACTTCCTCAAAGCTCTTAACATCCACTTCATCGGTGGATGAGAGGCAGAGGGATGAGCCCTCCCGCTGGGGGGGAAGTAACCGCTGAGCGGGCTTCCAACCCCAGCGAGAGAGCAGAGGATCTAGTGGGTGAGGAATGAGATAGGGCTGGGCCCGTCTCAATTCCCTCCATTAATTCCAATTGCGAACCTGACGAATGCATCCTCCCCTCTGCCTCAGCAGAAGCGGGACCAGCACCACGGGGAACGCTAGCAAAGGCTCCCTCCTTAGAAGAGAGCCTTCCGGGGGCAAAGCGTGCACATTGAGAGACGGTCACAATGCATGCAGTCAGCCCCCCCTAAGAGCTGACTGAGCGTGCTTCACTCCCAAACAGACAACAAAGCGTGTGTATTCTGTAATAAATGTAGATGATTAATATTAAGGTTTGTTTATGAATAAAGCATTCTTCACCAAAGATATAATTATCCATGAACAAGGTCACTCAAAATTAATGTAAAGTACTATTCTCCACCATTGCCTGTGTAAAGGAAACAAATATTATTTCAAACATAGAATATTAATAATCGATTAGGCTCAATTAATTATTTGGGGAAATCGTATAGAGCATGTAGCAAAGATCAGCAGGTTTAGGGACTCCAGATTATGAGCATGAACCACCACAACATCATGTCTGATAAACAAGACTTTATTAACTACACTAAACACATACTACTCTAACATACACACAACACACATACAGTTTCTAAAAAGGTTAAGGCAGAGTAAAGATTAAAGTACAGGGTTATTGAAAAACCAGCAGATCAACAACCTGAATGACCCATCAGTTTCTTAATTTCAGCACAACTTAGTAAAAGGGCTAATGGTAGTTAAAGCTCCAAGTACTAAGACCAAGTGTGATACTTGCATGTCTTGCCCATTGAAAGAAAGTGTCCTGATTCAGTTAGTTGAGGCTCCAGTTAATCTTTGCTGGATGTTGTATTGATGAGAGAGAGAAGCAGTTTGATGCAGAGGTCTTTGATGAATGGAATAAATAGGCCACAGCCTGGCACAAGCTTGGAGGTCTGTTGAGAACGTCTTCTAGCTCTGCATTCTTATCCTGTTCTTGGCCTGAGGAGAGGGCCAGGTAGAGTGGAAGCTGAGCGAAAGCGAGCCGAGAGCAAAGCAGAGAGTGTCCGAGAGTCCGCGAGTCAGAGAGTAGAGAGTAGAGAGACCTGTGTTCTTGGACACTGGTGATTAAACTGTAGGGATGTCACACCCTGAAGAGCTGTATGATCCAATCAGAGGTTATCCTCTCTAAGAGAAAGTTAACCTCCTTTGTCTTTCAACATGCTGTTTTGTATATGGAATTTTATTAAATGTCAAGGGGGAAATCTCTTAGAGAAGATTTATTTAAATTTATATATGTATATTTATATAAATGTTATAGATTTATATAAATGTTAATACAACCAAAGTTATCAACATGCTGTGGGCACTAATGTTCAGGATATGAAAAATGCAACTCATAGATACTAAACACAGATACATGTGATCTTGATTAGTAGAGTATCTTGACGAGTAAGAGTTTAGTAAATAAATCTTTAAACATTAAATGTGCACAGATTAATATAAACATAAAACATCAAAGACATGTAACTCCATGGGGGGAGGAATTTGAATTTATTTTATTTCTATTATGTATTCTTATGTAAATAAAATTGTTTCTTTGTGTGTGCTCAAAAGAGATGCAGTGAGAGTGAAACTCTACATTCCTTTGGGTTGTAAAACAGTCTTATCTGTGTGTTGCTATGGTCACCGGAGGTCTGGTTCTGCATCTGGGTGTTACTTGCAGTTTGGGGGTAGTTTTACAGACACTCCAAGAGCATAGTTAGTTTGTTAAGTGAGATATATGTGGTTATATTAATGAAATATAACCAGTTGTTGTGTGTCTGATCTGTCTCAGACACTACAATCCCCACCCGTAATATAGCGCAGGCAGGGAGGAACACACGTTTTAAAACGTTGCTGCTCACTTAAATACCTAGTCTTCCCTTTCGCCTATGCGGTATGCTATTTAAATGCTTTCCCTAGACCAAGAGACAGACAACAGTAAATAAATAAATTTGACATAGAACACTTCGCTGAATGACTGAAGCTACTGGCATGCACAAAAGCATGTGCTTTTATAGCTTCCTGGCCGCCTGTGACGTATCGCCCCCCCATTGGATGATTTGACACGTGATTCAGAGTGCATAAATGCTGGAGGCGTTCCCAAAGCGTTTCGACGCAGCTCGAGTTCCTGAAAGGGAACTGTGTACAGTAAGTCATTGAGTTCCACTTTTCCACTTCCAATGTGGACCTCATCACTTGTTATAAGTGTTTGTTGTTTTATGGTTATTGGTTATTTAAAACACAGCACAGAGGTCATGTTTCCTGCAGCACTAGGGTGTGTTGATCTTTGTAGAGGAAATCAAAGTGAAACTCAAAGTATACATATAGTGCTATCAAATTTTAAACACATAAAATATAGGCTTGGTACGGTGACCGAGAGAGCTCAACGTGCTGCAAAAACAGAAAAGCACCGCAAATCCTCACAACACAAACAAATACACCCAGTGCTCCGGGTGTGTGTGTTTTCACGACTTGCAGTGTGTGTTCACGACTTGCAGTGTGCGTTCACTCCTCATGAAGAATGGGTTAAATGCAGAGGTCACATTTCGGTTATGGGTAACAATAACTGACAAAAAACATGTCACTTTCACTTTCAACACAAACAAACAAAGAAACATGCTGCAAATCCTCACAACACAAACAAATATAGAAATGCGCCGCAAATACAGAAACGTGCTGCAAATCCTCACAACAACGGAAATGTTTCGAGGGGGACCTTAAAAATGACGAACACGAGTCGGACCAGCATGTTGTTCTGTGGCTGGTCAGTGGTGTTGTCTGTGAACTAAAAGGTGAGTTCCCTTTCAGGAACTCGAGCTGCGTCGAAATGCTATGGGAACGCTATCAGCTTTTATGCACTCTGAAACACCTGTTGCAACAATCAATTGCGGGGCGTGGTGTCACAGACGGGGTGACGTCATGACCAGGAAGCTATAAAAGCATGTGCGCTGTGTGGCTCGGGTTAGCTTCTTTCATTCAGCGAAGCGCTCTATGTTGCATTATTTGTCGATTGTTTGTCTTTCCTTGTTTAGTTTAGAAGCAGAAATGAAATATGCCTAAAGCTAAGGGAAAAACTAGGGGCTCGAGTGAGTATTTTAGAGCGTGTGTTCCTCCCTGCCCGCGCTTCATTATGGGTGGGGATACATACGCTCTATGTGTAGTTTGTTTGGGAGCAAGGCACGCTCAGTCAGTCCTTGAGGGGGCTGACTGTCCTCATTGCGAGCTTCTCAAGCTTGCGTGTGCTTCGCTTCAGGAGGGCTCTCTTTGAGGAGGGAGCCCTCACTAGCATTCCTCACGGTGTTGGTCCATGCGGCTGCATTCGTGGGGGTCGCAGCTGGACCTAATGGAGGGAACGGAGATGGATGTTTCCCTATCTCACTCCTCACCCGTCAGGTCCTCCTCCCGTTCTCTGGGTTCGGAAGCACGCACTGTGGTTTCTTCCCCCCAGAGGGAGGCATCTGCTCTCCACCTCTTGTCCACAGAAGAACTGGACGTAGAAAGTGTGGATGAGGCAGGCTGTTCAGCATAGGAGCCTCTTGGATGAGAGGTTCCTCAGCAGCCAGCACACACCTCCACGCCGGAGCCTGCCGTTCTTCCCAGACCTCCACACTGAGGTGTCAAGGTCATGGAGTTGGTTATATTCCGCTCGTCTGTTTGGCCCTGCCTCTGCTATGTATGGCAATGTGGCAGGGCTTGGCGAGCAGGGATACAAAGCAATGCCCCGGGTAGAGCAGACGCTGGCCAGCTATACGGTCAATACGGTCGTCAATAGGAAACAAGCGGAGGCGTTCCAGCGCTTCCTCCCTCGCTGCTCTCATTCCCTTTGGACTGCCCGCATACCTCCTCATCATACAGGGACACACAGAGGCAGAGCGTAGCAGCCCGTTCCCCTCCTCTTAGGGTGACGAGACGCTCAGGCCCGAAGTCTTTCGAAGCAAGATCTAAGGACTGTTATAGCCTCTAAGAGGATTTCGGGCCAGGGTAAGAGGCCCTGACCATATAGCAGGGCCTTACACAGTGCCCGCTGCTCCCCAGGGCCCTCCAGAGATGCAGCTGTTAACCCTGCCAGCTCCGGTGTTTCAGGGCACAGCAGCCTCTCCTCAATCTCCCCAGCCCATGCCCCAAGGGGCACTGGAGCCAGGAGACTCTGAGCCTCTGCGGAGGCCCCTAGAGAGCTTACATTGGACCCCCCTGCCGGTTATTCGTTTCAGGGCACTGATTCTCTCATTGTAAGCATGCCAGAGGGCAGCCTTGAGAGGCTGGTACCCCTGAGAACCGATGCATCTGTGCTTTAGACATGTGGAGGAAACCTTGGTTCCTCTCGCAGGGCGCGGTGCTGGGAGATCTCGGTCGCCGCGTCATGCTAGCAACAGATGCATCCCTCACCGTCTGGGGGGCGGTCATGAATGGCTGCCGGGCCCGCGGTCTATGGAAAGGGCGCCATCTTACTTGGCACATCAACTGCCTGGAAATGCTGGCGGTATTTCAAGTCCTGAAGCATTTCCTCCCGGACCTGTGAGACCGCCACGTGTTGGTGCACACTGACAACACACCCCGATGTGGTGAATCAAATTTAGAGGATTTATGGGCAAGCCCAAGAGGACCTCTTTGCCTCTCAAGAGACAGCGCAATGTCCCCTCCGGTTCTCTCTAGTTCATCCAGCTCCTCGCGGGCTGGATGCTATGGTTCAGACGTGGCCGAGGCTCCGTCTGTACGCTTTCCCCCTAATCGCTTTGCTCCCAGGAGTTCTGGAAAGAATACGCCGGGATGCGGTATCTGTGCTCTTAGTAACCCTGTACTGGCCGAGCCGAGTGTGGTTCTCGGATCTCGTAACTCTCCTAGACGGCTCTCCTTGGAGGATCCCCTTGAGGGGGGATCTTCTATCTCAGGCAGGGGGCGCCATTGTGCACCGGGTCATTGCAACCGAGGTTGTTGAGACCATTTTACAATCCAGAGCTTCCTCTACAAGGAAACTGTATGCCCTTAAGTGGAAACTCTTCACTTCCTGGTGCAGAGACCGCCAATTTGACCCAGTTAACTGCCCTATTGGTACATTGCTGGAGTTTTTACAGGCAAGATTTGAGGCGGCTCACTCCACCCTGAAGGTTTATGTGGCAGCACTTTCTGCTTATCACATCCCTATTGAGGACTCTTCAGTGGATAGACACCCCTTGTTTATACGTTTCCTCTGCGGTGCGCTGAGGCCTGAAGTGTGATCTTGAGTCTCCCCGTGGGATCTGGCTGTAGTACTAGAGGCTTTATGTGCTCCTCCTTTTGAGCCTATTCATCAGATCTCTGATCTGCATCTGTCAGCCAAGGTGGCCTTTCTTCTAGCCATCACCTCTCTGAGGAGAGTTGGTGACCTACAGGGCCCCTCAGTGGCCCCTACGTATCTAGACTTTGCGCTGGGTTTGGCCAAAGCATTTCTCTACCAGCAAGCAGGATATGTTGCCAAAGTGCCCACCTCTGCCCTACGGCTGGTTGTGCTCCAAGCCTTTTGTCCTCCTCCCTTTAGGGATAAAGACCAGGAGAAGCTAAATTGCATGTGTCCAGTGCGAGCACTGCACACATATGTCCACAGAGCTGCCCAGTGGAGAAAGTCTGACCAGCTGTTGGTCTGTTTCAGCCCACACAAGCGGGGTCAACCTGCCTCTAAGCAAACCTCCAAGGTATGGCAGCCTCTAAGGCCTTTTCAGCAGGTGTCCCAATACAGGACATCTGCAACGCTGCCAGATGGTCCACTCCTCTGACCTTTGTCAGATATTACGGCCTGGAAAACTTTCAGATACCTCCCAGTTGGATGTTCGTGTTAATCTGGCACCTAGTGCTAATTTCCTTAATTATCTGACCAACCCTACTTAACTGACAGCCCAACTTTCCACTTTTCACTAATTTGCAAGATGGTGAGGCGTTATAAAGTCACTGAAACTCACAGACACCAGGTTGTCCAGATGAAGGCCAAAGGGATGATCCTTTTAGCCACAGCAAGAGAAGTTGGTTGTTCCAAATCTATAAATATTGCATACTTCGAAAGAAGAAAGTGGACCAAATAGTATAGTGGACCTATACTGAAAGAAGAGTGGATCAAAATCACAGCAGAGCAGTGTGAGAGACTGGTGATGTCCTGTGGCCACAGACAGCAGAAGTCATTCAAAACAAGGGCCTGTTGCACACATCCATATTCTCCTGCACACAGATTTTCCATCTGTCATCCAACACGCTTCATCTTTTATTTCACTCACTGGCAATTCAAGAGAGACAAACAACAAATACATAAGTTTTCACTTAAAAATATCTTTGGCCATATTCAGTGGCCCAAAGAATATTTTGCTCCTGAAACCACACTTAATGTCTGAATGTTTTGCACTTAGATGTTTTGCACAAGTCAAACCAACAGCCTTATAATTACATGAAAAATAGCACAATCAATCTCAACAGGCAAACAGCAAAAAATCTCAAGCAGGACATTTTACACAAGGATGTTTATTTTGCAGGTGGGCACACAGGATTATTCAGGGAGAGAATTCAAATTATATCAGTAGGACGGCAGGACAATACCAGCAGCAAACCAGGTAATCAGACAGCAGGATTATGGAGGCAAGATCCACATTAAGAGCCTACACCAGAATGGGTTTGGCTGGAGGCAGCCTTAGGACTGGCCAGCTGGGCTTAGGGCAGGAGCAGATCAAGAAGTGGACCACCGAGGCAGAGCAGAGCAGCAAGGCGGATTTGGATGAAGCCAGGACTGGTGAAAGCTTCAAGACAGACAGTCTTGGTGCTCTCTGGGAGGTTGAGGGAGGAAAGGAGGGCACCGTGATGAGGACAGAATGGTAACACTGGTTTAATCACAAGGTATAAGGAAGAAGGCAAGCAGAGAACCAAGCTAGACAACATTACAAGGGACTGGACTAGAGCTGGAGACAGGAAACGTGATGACATTATATAGGGCAGATAACAAGGGCTAAACAGTGTGCAGGTGAGGGGAATAAGTGGTTAACTGGTTAGTATCCATGTTGACAGCAGTAAATAGAGATATATGAAGTTCAATTTACTTACCCCACTTGCTACTCTAGTTTTCATTTATAATTTTTCCACTAACCAAAAAAATGCTATTTTTTTATTTTTTGCACATAGTATTTAAAGTACTTAAGGTACTACAACTAAATCCCTATTCGGACGGGACTAGTTTTTTAAACGACGTTTGAGTTACAATTCTTATCAGCCGACGTCTGTGATTTTATGTAATTAAAAAAAGAATCAAGAGATTGTACGGTAGTTCATGTTGACCAAAACACGCATGAAAAAGCATTTTGGAAAAACCATTTAAAAAAAAAAAGCTATCACAGACATTCGCATTCGGGCGGGATTAGATTTCTCTGAGGAGCTGCGTGTTTGCTGAAAATCAGTAGGTAATTTGCTCTGGAATTTTTACAGAGGTTGTGTGAGAAAAACATAGACATGGCAGATTTGGATGGGATTAAAATCTCAATGTACGTCTGTGAAACTGTGAAATTTGTCTAACGTCCCCCTGTAAAACTAGTCCTGTCCAAATAGGGCTTAGGTACAAAGTAAATACCACGCTAAGCAAATATGGCAGTGACATAGTCAATCGGTGCTATGGGTAGCTGGTATGACCAAAATTGTGTATACTATTGTGTATACATTATTTTGATTAAAAAATCACTCATGCATGCTTATTGTCACGTGCGTGGGCTTCTGGAGCTTCTGGAGTGAAACAATGTTGAATCTCTTCAAACGTGTTTAATATATAAATCCATACAAAAGGTACACAGAACCAGGACCAAAGAACACCCAACTACATAATGACCCTACCAGACCATAAGGAGGGGACGTGAAACAACTTATAAAGAAAACTAATCAAGAACATACAGGTGAAGGGCATTTAACTAAAAAGGAACAGGAAAAACCAAATATGGGCCAAATAGACGGGTGAAACAGAACTAGACAAGGGGAAACCAAATAGACAGTTCACAGGGGACGTGGCACTTATATTACTGTATAGTTGTTTTGCTGGAGATTCAGTAAAACATTTCAATGTTACATAATCATGTGATAGAGTATATTTTTAGTTTAATCCAATGAATGTAGTTACTTTGATGGAAGGTTTTTGTGTCATTTAATTATTTTCTCTTTTTGTTTGAGACATGATGGAAGCAAACCAAAAGATAAGATTATTTATAACAAATGAGTAAGTCTGACATCAGTGCTAAAAACAGCTTTGTTATATAACACAAGTTAAAAACAACTTGAATAATTAATAAATTGAGTACTCCTAACTTTATAATGTATAGCCTTAATGTTGGCATTGCTTCAGTGCTAAAAGTATAGAAATCCTGTAATATGTTTTTTATCAGTGTCTGTCTCTAGTATTCCTCTGTTGTCAGTTCTGCACATGGTAAGCAGTCTTCTACTTCTGAGATTTTGGACCATATGAAGCAAATTTTATGGTCTTTTAAAGATTTCTTAGCCACCAGTCTGAGATCAGTTTTGCTGTCATTTTGAGTTTTACCAGGTTTAACCTAATTTAACCATATAACCTATTTTCATGCCGCCTTGTGCTAACAGCAAAATCTGGTATATACATGAAAAACACAAACAAGCGTTGCACTTGGTTTTTTTGCAGGATTACGTCACTGTAGTGCACATAAAGGTGCTGCCAAAAAGTCAGGCTTGGTTAGGTGAACTAGATATGTTTTGTCTAAAAACTGTGAACGTGGTGTCAGTGCTAGTTTGGTAAGGGATAATGTACATCCAGCAAGTTATCACAAAATACATTCAGAATAATTATAACCACAACGCAAAGCATGGGTGATATTAAATGATATTAACAATATTGAACAACTGCATTCACAATAACAATAAGAAAATACATGTGTTTTGATGTCACTAAGCAAGCTCTTTAATGTTATCGGCTGTGGTACTTTTACGTGGTTTGTCCTTTTTTGTTGTCCTGTTTTTTGTACAGTAATTTAGTAATTGAGGTCATGAAATCATCAATAAGCTTCTTGGCATTTGAATCAAAGTAGTAACAAATTGCAGACTTATATTACACACAGGATCTTAACTGTAAAAGTTGATGTGACAGAACAAGTAGACCATCTAAAGGTAATATTCTAGTTTCCTGAGAGGAGAAAAGCAGGGGGCCTAAAACTGATCCCTAACACTCCATACTTGTGATTAGTGGGCTATTTCTTTGTTTACATATGTAACGGGTGTAATTTCGTCCTAAACTTCCCGAACACTCTGCGTTGTGCACAAGAAGAAACTGGACACTGGGACACTCAGGAACCACCAACCAATTTATTCTTTCCACTGATTCAACACGAACTGCATCTGGTGTATAATGAAACAGAGGAGAGCAGAGCACATGTACATTTATCCTCAAAATGCCTCTCTCAGTCAATTTTAATGGCAACTGATCAGAGCATTACACAACACAAGAAAGGGAATAAAAGAATTCAAACAAAAATAAATTGCTACCATAGATGTCTGTACGTCAATTATTAACATCGGTAAAATAGCTATTATTTAACAAGATAACCTGGATAATCATATGAGAATATGATATATCTTATTGATACATACCTGGTGTATAGTGAAACAGAGGAGAGCAGAGCACATGTACATTTATCCTCAAAATGCCTGACACAAAAGAAAACAACTTAATCGTGCAATATATGAGAATGAAATGGCGGCATCGCACATGTAATGAAGCCCCGCTAAACCACCTTTCTCTCTCACCATCCTTTCTTCTCTCTCACCATACACCACCCAAAACTGAAAAATATGGACAGAAATCTGTACAGATACATCGCTACGCTCTGAGAAGTTCTTATCTGTAAGTTTACAATAACATGAAATAAATCTTATTTTCAGTCTATCAGTTTTGATACGTACCTCTCTCAGTCAATTTTAATGGCAACTTGTAATGAAGGAGTCGTAGACGTGCAGATCCATTTGCAGCTTTATTAGAATAGTTGTACAAAACAGGGTCAAATACCAGCAGACAGGAATGGAGAAGACAAGCCAATAGTGTAAACAAAAGGCAGGCAATGATCGAGGCAGGCAGCAGACACTAGAGTAATCCAATAAACAGGCACTGGTCGGGACAGGCAGCAAACAACAGGGTAATCCAAATAATAGGCAGAGTAATAACGGGTAAACAAACACAGGGAAAAACGCTCAGAAATGATTGCACAGCAAAACAAGACTTCGCAATCATATAACAAATGCTGATAGTATACAGTTAGGTCCAGAAATATTTGGACAGTGACACAATTTTCATAATTCTGCCGCTGTATGCTACCACAATGGATTTGAAATAAAATAATCAAGATAAAATTGAAGTGCAGACTTTCAGCTTTAATTTGAGGGTATTTACATCAAAATTGGAGGAAGGGCTTAAGAATTGCAACAATTTTCATACATAGTCCCTTCATTTCAAGGGTCCTAAAGTAATTGGACAATTGAATCAAAAGCAGTTTTATCAGCAGGTGTGGGCTATTCCCTCGTTTTTCATCATCAATTAAACAGGTAAAAAGTCTGGAGTTGATTTTAGGTGTGGCATTTTCATTTGGAAGCTGCTGTTGAGTCCACAACATGCGCTCAAAGGAGCTCTCAATGCAAGTGAAACAAGTCATCCTTAGGCTGCGAAAAAAGAAAAAATCCATCAGAGAAATAGCAGAAACATTAGGAATGGCCAAATCAACGGTTTGGTACATTCTGAGAAAAAAGGAACGAGAGAGCTCAGAAATACAAAAAGGGTTGGCCGCCCACAGAAGACAACAGCGGTTGATGATCACATGATCCTTTCCATGGTAAGAAAGAATCCCTTCACAACATCTAGTGAAGTGAAGAAGACTCTCCAGGAAGTAGGCGTACCATTATCCAAGTCTACCATAAAGAGAAGACTTTACGAGAGCAAATACAGACGGTTCACCACAAGGTGCAAACCGTTCATAAGCCACAAGAATAGAAAGACCAGATTAGAGTTTGCCAGAACACATGTTAAAAAGCCAGCCGAGTTCTGGAACAGCATTCTTTGGACAGATGAATCTAAGATCAACCTGTACCAGAATGATGGGAAGAGAAAAGTATGGATAAGGCTTGGAATGGCTTATGATCTGAAGCAAACCACATCATCTGTAAAACATGGTGGAGGCAGTGTAATGGCATGGGCATGCATGGCTTCTAGTGGCACTGGGTCACTAGTGTTTATTGATGATATGACAAAAGACCAAAGTAGCCACATGAATTCTGAAGTCTATAGGAACATTCTGTCTGCTCACATTCAGCCAAATTCAGCAAAGTTGACCCTTCTTCCAATTTTGATGTAAATACCCTCAAATTAAAGCTGAAAGTCTGCACTTCAATTTTATCTTGATTATTTCATTTCAAATCCATTGTGGTAGTATACAGTGCCAAAATTATGAAAATTGTGTCACTGTCCAAATATTTCTGGACCTAACTGTATATAGAGTCCATAATGAAGTAACTGGCAACAGGTGTGTAATGAGGGGAGTGGTCAGCCCGAGGTATGAGGGCTGCTGGGAATTGTAGTCCAAGTGACAGTTCAGGTGACGGTTCCCACTAATGGCCAGAAGGGGGCAGTGTGGGAACCTCGACGTAACACAACTGATGAGAGGACAGAACTAACACAAGAAAGATTATACGCTGACTTTCACAATAAAAGTCCAAAATAAAAATACATAAATGATAGTAAATAAAGAATAATATGCTTTGTTGGAGGATTTTGGTAAGATTTCAACCTTCAAAATAAAATGCAATATTAACCTGGTTGCACATACATAAACAAGATGGTAATGGTTAAGTATGACCTAAATCATACTAATACCAGACAACCAATGCCAATGATTCTAAAGCTTCAAAGCTTGTCAAAAGATGCAAGATCCAAATATTCTAATTGTAAGATGCAGCCGTTGTTGGATGATACTGCAAAAGCAGGTTGTTTGAAACTCTGAGAAGTGCTGTCTCTGTGCTGTAATGGGGCCTAAATCCTTATTATATTTTTTACAGATACAATATATTTTTGTGTAAGTGTACAAAGTTGGAAGTAGGCAAATTTTTCTAATATGGTTTACCTAAATGTGAGATTTGAGATCACCTTGTAACTAACTTTCAGATCTCAAGCTGATTTTTATAAGAGGCTTGATAACGTCTCAGGTTATGTACGTATGTAACCCGGTTCCCTAGGACATGGTCGAGATACCGGGTCTAAACATGTGATTTCACGTGTAACTATAGGCCGTTCAAGGTTGTGTGATGTAGTGTTATGTTCTTTTATAACCTTTAAAAGGCGCCTGCATAATATGTCATCAAATTCTGAAATCTAAAGGAAGACTGTGCAGGCATGACTGAAGTGCGGCAACGTGACACAGCATCTCATTCCCTGTCTCAGGGAACCGGGTTACATACATAGCCTGAAATGTTCCTTTTTGAGGGAACTTAAGGCATTATTGGAAAACATTATTGCCCACTTCGCTACACTGAGGGAAAGGCCTGCCCCAGATGCTGTGAAACAATGGCACAGAGAACATCAATAGCAGGCAGAGAGACTGTCAGCCCAGGAGGACCTGAGCAACTGGGGTTGAATTAAAGTCTCAGTCTGTAAAACCTAATGTAAGTGTGTGGAGAGGACCAGCCTGCTGCAGCATAAACATCACTTGGAGGTGCCCCCAGACAGTGCCTTACATGATGCTACACTCCTGACAGAATGGGAGTGTACCCAAGTAATACCCAAAGGTCACATGCCCCATAGGGTAATAGCATTTGCCAGGGTAATAACATCTGTGATCTATTCAGATATGTACTTTTTGGTGACCACATTACATCAATTTTGACCACCAAAACAGACTAAGAGCTGAGAGGTCTTATGCCACTTGCTTGAGCAGTTGATCCTCAAAACATTACTGGACACAACAAATGAAGCCTTTACTGTTCTGGTGACTTATGAGGTGGATTGGCAGAAGGCCTATTGAACAACCTGGTGACTGGCAATAGCTAGCATTTTAGGAATATAATCTGGTCTAGGGTACAGAATGCCAGAACAAAATCCAAACAGGTAGGGTCTAACAGAAAGAGTCTGTAGATCCCCTACATGCTTGAGTAATGTCAATGCTAATAACAGAACCATCTTGAGAGTCAGAAACGTATCTAAGTTTAAATCAAGGGGCTCAAATGGACCCCTGATAAGCCCCTTAAGACTACACAAGAAGGAACCCATGTGTGACAGAATGGCCTCAGCTGTCTGGCACCACGCAAAAAATGAGACACCATTAGGTCTGAGAACTCTGAGACTCCGGTCAACCAGAATGGTGCTACCAAGAGTAAACAAGCTGTCCTGGTAGGACTACTGGGAGCAAGGCTGTTGAGAAAAAGGTCTACAGATGCAACCTCGGCCACGCCTGTACCATGGCATCCAGCCCCAGTGGAGCTGGTTAAGTGAGGCTGAACCAGAGGGAACAGTGGGTCATAGCCTCAGAGGTGAACAAATCCACTTACGCTCAGCCATACCTCTGCCAAATGGACCCCACTACTTGGAGTGGATGGAGCCTTCACTCCCTGGCCCTCAGACCCTGTCTCCAAAGGATATCTGCTCCCAGATTTGCATGTCCTAGAATGTACGTCGCTCTGATGCGGAGCAGTCTGGTTTATACCCAGAGCAGTACCTCCTGTGCCAACCTGAGACAGGCAGTGCGAATGCATCCCTTCCTGATGATTTATATAAGGCACAGCTGTGGTGTTGTTCATGTGGACAAGAATGAGTTGGTCCTTGGGATGTGGAAGCAAACCACATCTCATACCAGCAAGAAAACTTCACCCCAGCCAGTGAGAGATTGCATTGCATCCTTATATTGGAATCCAAGGTGAGAAACCGCAGTCTGATCAACATAGAAAGAGTACGAAGCCCTTGACACGCAACCCTTACCCCCCTTAATGGGTCGTTTTTGGATGTAAACTGTTTTTCTATAGCCAGAACTGAAATAACCTCATGTGCACTAGACCCAAAGAAATCATGGTGGCTGCTGCTGCCACAAGGCCTAAAAGCCTCTGAGCCTGGAGGACTGTTAGGTGCTGGTCTGGCTGAATGCTGCTCACATCGGCAAGGATTAACTTCAGATATGCAGGACAATTGTGCCTTTCATCATAGGTGAATTCCAAATCATCTTTAGGAAAGTAATTCTCTGTACTGGAGAAAGCATACTCCTCTTAGGGTTGAGTCTCAGACATAAGAACCACATATGAGCTCGCAACATCCCAATGACGTGCAGGTAGTTCTTAAGACTACTGGCCAATACACACAATATTTCCTTACTCATACCTCCTCAGAAAGCTTCTTCACTCCTCATTCCTCACTGCCTCAAGGCGCATTTAAAGAATTGAGATGTCCTTCAAGATGGCTGCCTTCGATCGACTGGGGGGCATGGGCTGGAGGACAAAGGAGCAATGAAAAGTGGAAGCATCAATCTGAGGGTGATCTGGCACAAGATATTGAAGTGTACACAGACCCTCTCCCACAAGGGTGGCCCCCAGTGCAATGCTGCTGGGGTCTGGTGTTCTTCTGTGCAACCCTTGAGGAAAGCACAATCCTTAGATGGAACTTTCTCTTGGGCTGTAAGGTCTGGATGTGCTGTCTGGCCCCCCTAGCTCTTTGCGAGGGGTGACCAAGCTGCCCTGCTGGCCTTTAGCTGTTGCATATATGCAGAGGTGGATCTAAAGCCAGAAGTAGTCAAGAGACCACCTGAAGCAGAAGATGCCTGGCCTTGGCAGTGGAGGAGCTTCTTGAACACCTCCAATTGCTTCTCATGGTATCTGTCGACAACAGAACTGACGTCATCGTCAGATGGTTCAGATCTGGTATGCCTGTAAAATTCACAAGTACGGCTCAATCAACTCCTTAGTTGTGGCTGAAAGAGGAGGCTGGTTTGACTGACATTGCAAGCTGGTCTCAAACCTCAATCTTCTGAATCTACTTCCTTACCGCTGCAACTATCACATTATTTCATATTACAATATATAACTTGTGTGTGTGTTTTTTGGATTGGGGGGAGGGTTGCTCCAAATGATAGCACGACATTTACAGACAACATAGACCTCACACAGCCTTTTTTTAAAAAGCTTTAAATGTTACCAGGGGCCTCATTTATAAAACCTTGCATAGATTCCCCTGATTTATAAAAAAAATTGCACTCATCGTTATAAATACAGACGTGTGTTACCTTTTGCGTTTGTGCATGAGCCTCACGCTCCTTCCAAGGTTGATGAGTGATTTACATGGACCTTATTGGGACATATTTGTCCTAATAAGGTCCGTGTAAATCAGTCAATCAATATTCCAGCCTTTTAAAGTAGACCTTGATGACCAATCATGAAACAGAAAAATGAATGTGGGAAAAAACACACGCTCACGATGCATACCTCTTGGTAAATCTTCAAGCAATGCCAAATCTGCCATGTTGTCGATAAAATACACAGTGTAAAATGCTATTTACACTAAGTGTTAATAGAAGGTTGATGCTATTCCCCTGATTTATGAAAAGAATCTGATTTATAACACCTTGCGGCGCACACCGCATGGTGTTATAACATGACTGTTAAAATAGCAGGTTTTTCTGCTATTTATACTAATTGCAAATAATGGCAATTATCTGCACCTGAGTATTGTACTACATTATAAAACAATAATAACATTTTGCGTGCAAATTTAATAATTTTAATTAAATTTTAATTAATTAAAGCCCTCCCTACACCTACCCTAACCACACCTGATACTTTCTTTCAATTATGTCCTTCATTTTCATTTAAAATAAATGCCTTTCCAATATGACATGACATGATTTGAAAAGGGAGAAAAAAGAAAGCTCAGCAAAAGGCGGATTTGAACTTGGGTCAACCGCGTTTAAAATGATTACGACACATGCTTTACCATCTATGCCACTAGTGCAGTTGTTTAACTAATTGTTTATCCCAATCACACGTTGTGATTGTTTATCCCAATCACACGTTGGTTGGCGGAGTTTGTCTAAATAGCCTCTGCCAACAATGCGGGCTATTTGCACTTACACACTCCGTAATTTTTAATTCTAATAAACCGGTAGTGGATTGGAGTCATATTGGTTTCATCAGGGTAATTAAGTGTCGCTGTTGTTTTGGTTATTTTGGTACACTGACTTTATAGAGATTTATTTGTTGGATATAAATATCAATTTTTATAATTCATGGTTAGGCCTAATTGATTGTTATGAAAACGAAATTAAAATTTAGAGTGTGCTTACATGCAGGCTGTGCGCTATGCGTCCAGAGTACTTTATCCATGTGATATTTCGTGTTACCATCGGAGGTCATTAACGCAGTCTAGAAAACTTTGCGGAAGCGTTACGCATGATTACACGCATGGTCAAAAGGTTGCGGAAAATTGGGAACTTTTTTACGCATGGAAAATCCCTACTATTGCAAGGAATGTGGCGACCGCAAATTTCACCCTACTTCACGCAACTTTTTCTTGCGTAAAAGGTTTTATTAATGGGGCCCCAGGTCTGCATATTTTGGTTTAACTTACAGATAAAATCTATATTAATCTTTGGGTATTTGTTATGGTATGTTGACTAAATTAATAAAAAATAGAGCTTTGACAGAATAAAATTGTACTATGACACAGGAGTAATGATTTCAGGAATTTTTTACTAATTTTACTAATTTTTTACTTTTTTTAAAACCTTATAGAAAGAACATTGGAATCATGACAGTATTGCTGAGAAATTCCTAGATGGTCATTTACTGTCATAGGGCAAGAAGCTAGCTACATTTTTAAAGCATTGAAATAATAATAGTTTATAACTTTTAGCCTTTTTTTTAAATTAAGCCTTAAAATTACTAAAGAAACTACGTATAATAAGCAGTTCTTCAGTTAAATACATGAATCAGCCTTCTGCATCAGTATAGAATCTTCAGTCACAGGTGTGAACTTGCTGGGACATGCATTTGACAGGTTTTGTTTACTCACTTGAATGAGACTAGAGAACAGATCACCAAAAGGACCTGATTAGAGCAAAGGTGTTTTGGAAAGTAACTTGAAGGACATCATCCTCTGATGTGGGTAAACATTTTGGATTGTCCAATATGCTGATCAGGAGAGGTTAAAAAGACAGAGCTGTGGGAAATGCTGCATGGAAGGTGGGTTTCCTGAAACACATTCCTCTGTAATGAAGACATCCTGGTGTGCCAAATATAGACAAGGCTCATAAGAGAACTATTATACATTACTCTGTACCAAAAAAAATTGGGGGGGCGCAAACAACTGAGAAAAAAAAATAAATAAATAAAACTGTTAGGCCCCAAGTGTAGGCGTGACCACGATCACTTGACTGCTGCTGAATTTGCAAGTACCGTCGATCTGGTCCAAAATCCTTGACCCTTTTTTTTTCTTCATCCGAATGCCTCGCGAATGGGTGTAATGAAGGCTCAGACGAAGGATCCATTTGCAGCAAACTTTAATAGAAATCGTGGTCAAACAGGCAGGGATCAAACAACAGCAAACAACAATATAGCAGGTAACCCACAAACACAAACAAAGTCCAGGCAATCAGGTCGAGGCAGGCGGCAATCAACAAGAGTAATCCAAAACAAAGCAGTGGTCAAAAGGGCAGGCAGAAAACAATCAGAGAACGATAGATAATCCAGGTAGGTACACAGGTAAGTAATCAACAGGGAAACTGCTCAGATTTGTCAACCGGGGTAAAAACAAAACTTCGCAGTGAGTCTCTGATCTGGGTGAGTATAAATAGTGTTTTGGGTGATTGCAAAATGGCCGCCACCTGTGAAGGGCGTGGCCCAGGTATGGGGTCATGGGAAATGTAGTACATGACAACGGGTATCTTTGTAAAAATAAAAAAAAAAAATTTTCATCTCGAGATTGCGCTTGCTTCCACATTCATCAGTACCTGTCAGTCAACTAACGCGCAGCTGCTGACCTCGTTCGGAGGGTCATTAAGAACGCCCCGCAAACACATATGAACGAAATATAGTTTAGATTTTTTATTTTCAATAAATGATAATATGACTAACTGTAAAATACTATGATTAAATGATTTTATTTCGTTAGTATTTGCGATATATATTTAACTTATTGTTTACATGTTAAAGGAGGCTAACTTCGGGGGGGGCGGCACCCCAGCGCCCCCTATTGACCGGCCACCACTGCTCTGTACCTTAAGAATATAATAATGTGATAATGATAATCTTTATCAACAGAAAAAAATACATTTAATGAAATACTTTGAAATCTGTGTTGTGCTTTTTTATCATACATGGTAAGTGAAAGTGACATGTTTTGTCAGATAAGGTAACCCATACCCGAAATGTGACCTCTGCATTTAACCCATTACTAACCCATTAGGTGAGGAGTGAATACACACACAAGTCATGCACACACACCCGGAGCAGTGGGCAGCTATCACTGCAGCGCCCGGGAGCAATCGGGGGTTAGGTGCCTTGCTCAAGGGCACTTAAGTTGCTACCTCCTGGCACTGGAATCGAAACAGCAATCTACTGATTACAAGCCTAACTCACTAACCAGTAGGCCACAACTGCCCCAAGTGTAAAGTTGTCAAAAAAGCATTCAAGTCCTTCCAAACCATTAGTATACAAATGCATAGAACTTTATTTGAATAATAAAATAATAATAAAATATTACATGAATAATAAAAATACATGTATGCATACATACAATACAAATACAAATGTATACATACAAATAAATACAATAATTAGATATATACAATAATTGGTTTGCAAATATACATGTATGTGCTAAAGTACAAAAAATATTTTGTATAAAGACAATGCATTTCTTGCATTGCCCACCAGCTTAATAGAAATGGCACTTCCACAGATCTGCACTGACCACAGATAAACATGGTAACACTAAATTACTGTACTTTTCCAAAATTGTCTTCTGTAGTATTTTCGTGTGTGTAGTAGTTTCATGACAATATGGCAAATTAATCAAAAGTTATAAGCAGTTTTGTAAATTTTATTACAACTTTTGACCACTAGGCTTCAAGCTTTTTAAGTACCCTTAGACAATAAGGATGATTAACCATACCAAGTTTCGTAAAGGTACGACCAAGGAACATTGGATATCATTTGACTGGGCATGCCTCAAGGGATTTTAAGAGATCACTCTCATTGGCATTTTTAATTGAAAGTCATTGAAGCGATATATGAGAACAGTGTATTAAATTCACATTTATTTGTATAACGCTTTTTACAATATTTATTGTTTCAAAGCTGCTTTACAGAAATGCAACAGAATGTACATCGCCAGAGTCCTTGCCGGGTTGGCATCCTCCCTACACATTGTTGGATCATCTGTAGTCATCGTAACATGCTGGATCCATACTGGAGCAGGTGTAATCTGAAGCTACCCCGGGATTGATACCCTGAGATAAAACGGAAAATAATTATCATAGCTGCTGTTCATAATGTTAAGAGCATAAGAAGATAATTTTTTTTTAACTGAGGTAAAATGGAAATACAGGGTGATGAGATGCATTATGAGAATGTTTGGCTGTGTGTCTTTAATCTTGATTTGAATTGCGAGAGCGTGTCTGATGCCCGAACAGCATTGGGAGACTATACTAGAGTTCAGTAGCCAAATGTGAAAATGCTCTGCTGCCTTTAGTGGACTTTGTGATTCTAGGTACAACCAGAAGTCCAGAGTTTTGTGAGCCTAACGAGCGTGTTGGCTTTCAGTGACGCGAGATAAGGTTCATTAGGTACTAAGGGGCTAAACTGTTTAAATCTTTATAAGTACTTTGTAAGCAATATGAAGTTTAACAGGTAACCAGTGTAAAGGTGACAAAATTGGGGTTATATGGTCATATTTCCCGGGCCTGGTAAAAACCCAACTGCTGCATTTTGGACAAACTGTAGCTTAATTATTAGGAATGCTAAACAGCCATCTAAAAGTGAATTACAATAGTCCAGTCTGGAGGTCATAATTGCATAACTTTCGAATCATTTTGGTCTAAAATTATGAGGGTGGTCTCTTAAGATTCTTTGAGGCATACAGAGTCAAATAATATCTGATGTTATATGGTTGGCCATTTTTAGTGCCCATTTTCAGTTATGTCGTAAAATGCATTGTTTAACAAATCTAATTGCATATCATTAGAAACTTTATATGGCTTATCGTGACATCACTATATTCAAAGGTGACCTGTGTTGGAAACTTTTTCCAGTGAAGACCAGGAGACTTGGATTCTCTTCAGCACTAGTCTTTATTGTAGAGGATGACGAACACGAGTCTACACGTCAGAGCATACTGCTTGGGCGCTGCAGTCATCAAGTCTAAGTTAAAGTTAACATACATTACATTTATATCCATTTTGAAACAAAGCACTCAGATAACACAAAGCACAGAGGAAAGTAATCACCCCAGACCCTGAAGTCCCACCAACTGTTGATCCAATCAGCATAACAGACACAGAAGTTTTCACACCTCATTCCCATTCATTGTTCTAGGGCTTTGATTGGATCCTGAGCAAATGGTCAACAGTTCCCAGGAAGAGGCACCAAAAGGTGGTTACCTACTGCTGTTTTCTCCTTGAATGCCCAATGCAATGTAAATACTTTAGTATTGATTATTATAGGGGGGGGAGAAGGAGAATCAGGTGATTCTAAAGTGACTCTCAATTTTATTTTCCCACACCTGTAGAGTTTGGGGCCAGCGTCACCTAGTGATCAAAAGATATAACAAAATTTATGAAAATCCTTATAACCTGATTGCATTAAATATTGTTATGCATCTTCTTTCTTTAAATTCTTTGACTCATGCCGAGTTCTCTGATACCAAATTTGTCATAGTCATTGTAGTTGGACGCTTAAACATTTTGAGTTTACTCGCTTCATTCGCATGTGATATTCGCTATATTTGCGTGTGAAATTCACTTCATTCGTGCGTAACGCACTATTCGTGTCATGGGAGGGGCTTATGCCAGGCAGCTCCAGTCTCGTTGCGAAATGGCTGACATGGATTTTGCTAAGAGGGTAGCTACGCTTTATGTGCTGTGGAAGGCTGAAAAACGGCGTAGACTCATTCGGCGCCGTGTCTGGGTCCATCAGATACTTCAAAATCGCACCCAGCTCGGTGAGTTTCACCAACTGCTCCAGGAGCTGTGCGTGGATGACGGCCACTTTCAGCGGTAATTCAGACTGAGCCGGTCCCAGTTTGATGACCTGTTGTCCCGTGTCGGTGGGAGGATTTTCCTCCAGGACACCAACTACAGGCGCTCTATTCCACCTGCAGAGTTCCTGTCCATCTGTCTCCGGTCAGTAAATCATTTAATATTCTGTGTGATTACAAGTAAGTAATAACTGAGAACCTCCACAGACATATATTCTTCTCACTCTTCTGAACACACAGTTATCAATACAGCACTTATTTGAAATGAAATAAGTTAATAATAATAAATAATAATATAATATAATAAACATATAATATTATATTAATATATAATATAATAAAAATAATAGTAAGTTAATGAAATAACTTTCGTCCACAACAGTCAAAGTGGGTTTTAAATTGTGCAGGTAACTGCTATATTATAATATTGAATAATAGTCTGTTTTTGCAATGTAGCAAGCAAATCAGAGCAAACGCTAAATAAAGGTAAAGTATTAAGGGCATTATCAAGCTTCTTGTTGTTTAACTGTAAAAAAAACAAAGAGAAATGAAGATGTCACAAACACCAGTATTATAAATTTATATTTGCTAATATGGAATTGTAATCTGCATTTATAACAATGTCTATTTTATTTTTTATTTTCTTCTCTCTCTTTCAGATATCTTGCCACTGGAGACTCCTTCCGGACCATCGCCAGCAGCTTCCGTGTTGGTGTCTCCATCACGGACTGCATAGTTGTCTCAGACGTGGTGACTGCAATCTGGGACTGCTTAGTGGAGGAGTTTATGGCTGTGCCCTCCACAGACAAATGGAGGTCCATTGCAGAGGGTTTCGAGGAGAGGTGGAACTTCCTGCTCTGCTGTGGAGCACTGGACAGCAAGCACGTTCTGATAAAGGCACCTCCCAACACCGGATCCCAGTTCCACTACTACATAGGAACCTTTTTCTTAGTTCTCCTTGCTGTTGTGGATGCAAGGTATTGCTTCCGGGTGATTGATGATGGAGGATATGGGCAGACAAGCAATGGTGGGACTCTGGCCAACTCAGCCTTTGGCCAGGCACTCCGTGGTGGCACCCTCCATCTGCCACCTGACCATCCTCTCCCAGGAGCTGACCACAGAGGACCCCAGCCCCATGTCTTTGTGGCAGATGAGGCCTTTCCCCTTAGGAAAAACCTCATGAGGCCATTTCCTGGGTGCACCCTTCCCCGAGAAAGACGGTTCTTTAATTACCGTCTCTCCCGAGCCCAGCTGATGGTGGAGAATGCCTTCGGGATCCTGTCCTCACAGTGAAGGATGTATCGCCGCCTCATAGAGGTTCAGCCTGATGTTGTGGAGAGGTGTGTGAAGGTGACGTCTGTCCTGCACAACTTTATGAGGAGATCGGCAGAGGCACCTGCTGTGAGGGGGAGTCTCGGTCGGATTGTAGCCAATAATTCTGCCAGAGAGGCCATCTGGGTCAGGGACAGCTTCATGGCTTACTTTTTAGCTGAGGGAGCAGTCCCGTGGCAACTGACTGAATAGTTTTTGTTTATTATATCCTCTGCTGTTTATGTCCTTTATGTTAAGCTCTTGTAAACATTCCCATCCTTTTGTCTTTTCTTTTGATTTACACCCTTTAGATATTGTAAATAATCACATCTTTTCAACCTCTCTTGTAAATCTTGCTATCTTTTTTCATCCTTAACTCTTGTAACTCTTTCATCATTTTTCAGTAATTTTTTGTTCAAGTTGCGAATAAGCGTTTGACGCGCGAGTTGAAAAATCTGAACTTTGGCGGATATTCGCGCCGCGTTAACCAATCAGAAGCTTGCTCTAGTAGTGACAAGATTACGACAGAGATTAGTGATTGGAGACTGGAGCTGCCTGGCAGAAGCCCCTCCCATGACGTGAATCCGCGTCTGTTGTGAAGTAAATTTCACACGCGAATAAAGCGAGTAAACTCAAAATGTTCAAGCGTCCAACTACGCGCGAACAGCGCGATTTATTCGCGCAAGTCGCGTCTGGTGTGAACGCCCCATTAGTCATCTTAATCATCTCATAGATGTCCACATATGCTTCTCTTAGTGCCATTGACCCCATATATTTATTATTATTATTAAATGTTACATGTTTTGTTATTTAAAAACAAAAAGTAGGCATACTGATTTCAAACAGTTTTAATAACAATACTGTGTACAATGTTTAGGGTTTAGACTACATTGTAACAAAACATCACAATATAAGTTTACCAGATACATGAGCAGCCAGATCAGAACACACAAGAACAGTTTTTTCCCCTCAGGCTATATTAAGTCTGAACAATTAAAGCTCTCATCACTTTACATTGCCCAGCATAACTGTATATTTTTGCTTAACATTCTAAATTGTACATTTGTAAATAATAACTATAATCTGTATACGGTAAATAATATTGTAAATAAATTTCTGTTTAATAACTTTTCTGTACATTCAAAAAATTACTACATTCACAAAATTACTAGGTGGGGACTCCGATTTCATGACTACAGACATCACTTACTATGTTAGTATATAAATGCCTTTTCGAGCAGAAGTCTGTTTTAACTGAAATTTAAGCTTTACATGGTCCCTGAATATTGATATCAGTCATACTGAAGTTCTTTGTAGGTATTGTCGTGGAATTCTTTGTTGGGAAAAGGGACAACCGACTCAAGGTGTGTAGCAGTAATTGATTTTTATTGAAGAATTGTATTCAGACAGCAAATACAATACTGGAACACCAACGCAACGATCTGATCCTGATCGCTCTCTAGATGGGCTCTGCCTCAAAATCTAAGTTTCAGGTGTTATATCCTTCTAGCTTACACACCCCCCCTTTCATCATTTACGTAACCAAAAATATACCTTGGTCAGCAAAATCAAAATGTCAAATTACTCCTTGTCACATTTACCCCTCTTCATCGACATTGTAC
>JAZGTK010004131.1:0-25345 GCA_036877625.1 Ambastaia sidthimunki
GAAACTAATCAAAACAGACAGGTGCTGGTGATTAAACTAAACAAGAACAGGAAAACCATATAAGTGGGAGACACCAAACAGACAGTTCACAGGGGTGTGAAATTACTCCCCTCTCCCAGAAGGCGCAACCTTGCACCATAGAAGACTGGATGGAGGGGACTTAGGTGGCGGACAAAGGAGTGGATGTGGAAAACAAAAAGAAGTCCTAGTCGGAGGAGGCTTCAGCGGAGGCCGGACTCCGGGGAGGACACACAGAGTCCAGGGTGGTGACGACGGAGGGAGGAGCCAAGGAAGAGACAGGAGGGAGCCGGAGGAGCCAGGTGAGACTCAGACCGCAGCCACGATTGTGGCCCATGGCAGAGCCAACAGAGGAAGGAGCCAAGAAACAGACAGGAGGGATCCGGAGGCGGAGGAGCCAGGTGGAAAAACACAGGGCAAAAAACGGGAAAAAAGTGTCCCGAGTAAACTGTGCAGGAAGGAGCAACACAACGTGGAATCCAATCAAAAGGCTTTAATATAAACATTCCTTAGACAGGGAAAAAAAACAGGCAGGCCCACACGAACAACCAAAGCAATTATAATCCAGGAACAAAAGACGAAACTAATCAAAACAGACTTAAACTAAACAAGAACAGGAAAACCAAATACGGGCATATAAGTGGGAGAAACCAAACAGACAGTTCACAGGGGTGTGACAATATGGTATTATTGCAAATAGTATGTGCAAGATGTATATTAATAAAACAATTTATGGATACTAGGCAGTGGTGGACAGTAACAAAGTAAATGTAATTCGTTACTGTACTTAAGTAGCTTTTTCACGTATCTGTACTTTACTGAAGTATTTCCATTTGGGGAGACTTTTACTTTAACTTCACTACATTTCAAAGTCAAATATCTTAATTTTTACTCAACTACATCTTGCGAAATCAGTCGTTCTTTTTTGTTTACAAGTGGATAAATTAAATAAGTGTTCCTGTAGCTCAATAAGTGTGATCAATTGGTAGAGCATTGCGTTAGCAGCGCAAAGGTTGTGAGTTCGATCCCAGGGAACACAAGTACTGATAAATGTACACCTTGAATTCGCTGTAAGTAGCTTTGGATAAAAGCTTCTGCCAAATGAATAAATGTAAGATAAAAACTTCACTGGTCACGCACACGGCAAGCCGCCAATCAGGGTACAGCTCGCAGTCTGCTATAAACTTGTTTTGGTTACCGCTTGGTGGTATCTTAGCGCGAATACAGTTCAGCGTTAGTGCAACAGCCAGGGGTGGAGCTACAAAACCGTTTTGTCCAACTATATATATATATTTGTTTATATTTACCATGTTATTTTATTTACCAAGCATCACCAGGATTTATGTAAAGCAGTATAGGAATTAATGCACAAACACTGACAATCACCCATCCAAGCATGACTTAATTGATATAACATTCTTCCTGACTTTGTGGAAAAATGCATGACTGAAAGAGTTTTGTACACATATGCAGCTGTGACTGGCACGTGTTTCTTCTGAGACAAAAACTAGTTCCTGTTACAGTAAATCTAATATGGCCAGTTTATATTTATGCACAGAGACATTCAAATACATTACAGTAAAAGAACCTGTGTTTAATACACATTTTTATTAAACTTAAACTTGCAACTATGTTACAAATAAACCTTAAATTGAAACTGCCTGCTCTGAAATCCTGTTATTTCATTTGAGTCTAAAGGAAATTGTTTAGCTTCAAGGTTTTGAGCTCATGATAATTTTAATAGACATAAGTATCTGATATATCTGATAATATTCAATGAATAGATTGTTGTGCTAAGTGAACATTAGAGTCTTTTCACACATTGTTGATTAAGAGTCTTGTGACAAAAATGATAAGATATTTTAGCCATAATAAATCATAATACTTTGAAAACTTAAGTACATTTGAAGGCAAATACTTTTGTACTTTTACTCAAGTGAAAGTGTAAAGGGAGCACTTTTACTTTTAAGTAATATTTTACCTAGTGTATCTCTACTTTAACTCAGATGCTTGGTTTGTGTACTTCATCCACCACTGATACTAGGTTTATAATTGGTGTATTAGTAAAGAGTTGACTGAACCAAAGGAAACACATTTGGACTATTTGAATAAGTGGATGCGCATTAGAATAATCTGTCATTATGTGCGAAGGCTTGTACCTCTTTCTGTGGTCTATGAGAGGTTAATGTATTCAAACTGCCAACTAAAACAGTATTTACTTCTGAGACTATGCAACATGTAGTCAGTTAATATGATATGTATCACATTAGGCAAGATGGGCAGTTTCAGAATCAAGCATGCATGGTAGATCCTTTTCATATTTGGCGCCCAAACTCTGAAACAGTATTCCTAGAAGGTGGGAAAACGGGATGGCACATCCCATGCCTTCAGCCTCTGTGTGACAACACCTTATTCATGCTATTCATTCTTTCATAGTTACGCAGTTTGAATAAATGTATGCCTCTGCTTTCTCAAATTACAGAAGTTTTAACTAGCACTACAGACACCAAACAGCTGATTGAAGTTTGTAATACTTGTAAAACCTGTACTGGCATCATAGATCAGGTAGCCCCTTCAAAATCACCATATAGAAATATGTAAAGAAAAAATATGTAAAAATAAGTCATACACCTTCAGGTCTTAATGAACACACCTGCTCCATTAGGTGGAAATGTAGGAAAGCAGAGAGCAAGTGGCAAAAAGATAAACTCAAGGTTTCTTTTGAAATAATTTGTAATTTATTAAAGCAGTATCAAGTCTCTGTCAAAACTGCAGAATCGAATAATTTCTCTGAAATAATTGCTTATTACAATGGATTCAAATACAATTAACCATTCTGCTGTATTCTATCTTAGTTTTCTGAGGAATGGAATGGTTCCTGCTAGCTTCAGACGTGCAGTCTCTCCTGAAAAACCTCACTCTGACTCTGATAATTGTAACGAATGGTCAAACACAAGAGGATCCATGTGCAGCATTTTATTAACAATAGCGTAAACAAACAGGCAAGGGTCAACACCAGCAAACAGGGAACACACAGAATATCCACAATCGTAATCAAAGTCCAGGCAAGGGTTCAGGGCAGGCGGCTAACAACAAGGGTAATTCAAAAAACAAAGCGTAATCCAAAGGGCAGGCAGCAAACAATCAAAAACGAGAAGGCAGTCCAAAACACAAACCAGAAATCCAGGAAACCAGAAACCACAGGAGAGAATGCTCAGAAACATTAGCCGGGGCAAAACGAGACTTCGCCCAAAGCAGCAGCACAGGTGAGTTTATATATGGTCTTTAATGAACGTAATGGCCGCCACCTGTGGCGGAGTTCTGGGAAATGTAGTTTGTGACAATAATGTAAATCATTTTTGGTCTATTTCAAAGTTATTGTTTCTATCCAAAATTTTGGAAAAGGTGGTTTATTTTCAGCTCTTATTTACTACTTTCAATATATTTAATAAATTAAAGGTGACAAGTGATATCCTATGTTCAATGGACTTTGGTGACAGGACCATTCTAAATCTTTTAGATATCAGTGCCGCATTTGACACAATAGATCATTCCATTCTGTTACACCGTCTTGAGAGTGATTGGTATCCATGGGACTGCATTAAGATGGATTTCTTCATATTTTAATAGGCAGACCTTTTCTGTCACTATCAGTAATCACAACTCATCTGATTACATGTGGTGTTCTGCAAAGCACAATTTTAAGTCCCTTGCTTTTTCTTTAAATATACTTCCTCTACGTGCTATCTTTTAAAAGTATGGTGTCTTATCTCCCTGTCATGTTTAATGATGGTAATTCTATTACTAATCTCATCTCATGTCTTGAGGAAGTTAAATTGTGGATGTCCTAAAATTTCCTCAAGCTAAATGGGGATAAAACTGAGGCTATTGCTTTTGGCTCTTTATTGTGTCACAAATATAGCAAATCAGCTAGATACCATGTCGTTAAAAGTGCAGTTACCATGCATGAGATACCATGTCATTAAAAATCTGAGTTTCATCTTTGATTCTAACAGTTCCACTCAAAGAAGGACATAGGGCATGGCTATGAAGTTCAAATGTCACCATTTGTTGCTGCTTGCTTAACCAAATTATATGAGCCCACTTATTCATTGGGATATGAGCCTGATTTATGGTTTTATTTATATATATTTAAGGTTATGGGATTTATACACCCTCAAGATAAACATCAGATCATTTGGAAAAGTCTCATCAATAAGATGATTAATCTGACCCCTTATGGGTCTACGATAAATGATGCAGGCCAAGTTATGTCGGGCACACACTGTACAATTTTTAATTCCTTGTCAGACTATACAAAATGATCGCAAAAACAGACCTATGCAAAAAGACTCATCCAGAGTGTTACGCTATCAGTCCATGACACGTTCTGTGATAAGAAGCTGCATTCACATGTGAAATTAAAATTATGGCTAGAAAACAATTGCTCATATTGATTTTTAATTTGACTTTGTTGTAGGAGAAGCAACACTGCATGACTAATGTACCATAAGTTTAAATAGTAGATCAGTATGTTGGCTTTGTCGAATTAACATAATAATACGCAGGAAAACAATGAAAAATGTCTTTCTCAAGCCAACATAATTAAACAATAAACCAATGTCCAAGTCCAGGCCCAGTCCGGTGGTGCCAGAGTCCGTTTCCAAGTCCAAGCCCAGTCCAGTGGTGCCAGAGTCCGGTTCCAAGTCCAGGCCCAGTCCGGTGGTGCCAGAGTCTGGTTCCAAGTCCGAGTCCGGTCCAGTGGTGCCAGAGTCCAGTTCCAAGTCCAGGTCCAGTCCGGTCGAGCCAGAGCAAGAGCCGGAGCCCAGTCCAGTCGAGCCAGAGCCCATTCCGGTCGAGCCAAAGCCAGAGCCTGGATCCAGTCCGGTCGAGCCAGAGCCGGAGTCCAGTCCAGTCGAGCCAGAGCCGGAGTCCAGTCCGGTCGAACCAGAGCTGGAAGCAGGGCCAGAGCCCGTAGCAGTGTCTCCAGAGGCGAGCACCAGAGTCCGAGTGTCTCCAGAAGCAGGGCCAGAGCCCGTAGCAGTGTCTCCAGAGTCGAGCGCCAGAGTCCCAGTGTCTCCAAAGGTGAGCGTCAGAGTCCCAGTGTCTCCAGAAGCAGGGCCAGAGCCCGTAGCAGTGTCTCCAGARGCGAGCACCAGAGTCCCAGTGTCTCCAGAGGCGAGCACCAGAGTCCCAATGTCTCCAGAGGCGAGCTCCAGAGTCCCAGTCTCAAGTCCAGGGGTCCTCTCAGAGTTTCCAGAGTGTTTCCAAGACCCCGGAGACCCAGTCTCAAGTCCGGGGGTCCTCTCAGAGTTTCCAGAGTGTTTCCAAGACCCCGGAGTCCCAGTCTCAAGTCCGGGGGTCCTCTCAGAGTTTCCAGAGTGTTTCCAAGACCCCGGAGTCCCAGTCTCCAGTCAGAGAGTCTCTTCCCAAACAGTCTCTTCCCAGAGAGTCTCTTCCCAGAGAGTCTTCCCAGCGAGTCTTTCCCGAGTCTCTTCCCCAAGAGTCTTCCCCGAGTCTCTTCCCCGAGAGTCTTCCCCGAGTCTCAGTCCGGGCGCTTCCGAGCCGCCTCCAAAGGGAAGGAGTTTAAGGAGGAACTGCGGAGCCATTCCTTGGGGGGGGGCTATGTCACACTCGCCCGGACTTTTAAGTTCCTTTTGATGTTTGGCGACCCCTTGAGGTCGCCTTTTGAAATCATTTATGTTAACCCACTTAAGTGTTAATTATGTTTAGGTGTTCCTTGTTGAGTGGGTTATTTAAGCAGCGCTGATCCTCGTATTGTTTCCTGTTGGGTGCGATGTTCCTTAGTTTCAGTAAGTCCCCTCTTGTTTTCCTTCCGGGTTGCATCCCTGTGGTTTTGTTTCATGTTTGTTCTTAGTTTATTCCCTTGTAACTCCTTCGTTGAAATAAAAAGCTGTAGATCTCGCTTTCAGCATTTCAGTTGTGGATCCCTCCCCGGTATGTGTGGTGTGATGGTTAAAGCATTTGTTCGTCATGCCGGAGACTGGGGTTCAAGACCCTCATGTGACAGTTATACTGTAGATAAATATAAAATTATGTATTGTTCTGTTGTTATTTTTGCTCATACAGTATATTGCACATGTAATTTTAGCTTTTGTTACTTCCTTACAAACTCCTATATGATTTCACTGCATATTTAAAAATTACACTTTCTAAAAAATAATAAAAAGGATGTGAAAAATAAATAAAATTAAAGAAAACTTAGTAATGATACATATTCCCATAATATTCCATTGTTATAATTTTAATTTAAGTCTCTGCTGATGATTAAAGAAAGTCACAATATTCCTGCCCTTTCTCATGTCCAGTCAAAACAGACAATTACGGGTTTGGCTTTTAGCACTTGGCATAATGTTTAACACTTAAGTGCTCTCAGTCAACAGTCAAGCTCATTCATTCAATTAAGCAGGAGTGAACTATTGCACCTATTCACTCAGCACCAGTTGTTAATGAACATTTCCAAATTGCCTTGAGCAGGTGTTTAAAAAGACTAATGTACTAGGCATTAAGCATGAGCAGTTGTTTCTCGCAGATTGGCCAGCACTCACCTCAGGGAAATGACACTACTCTGTTTATTTGTTCCCACTGTGTTTACCTTTCACATTTGACAGCAAACAAACCATGTGATGGTCTGTACACCCAAGCAGAGCATTATTCCTAATTAAATCCCTGGGATGTGAGCCATTAGCAAGATTCATGCTTAGCTTCGAGTTCATTCCGGCTGTTGACTATCCATTGATTATTCATACAAAATCTGATTGGAGTCCATTAATGAAAGATAAAGTGGGAGGTAGATTCTGTTAGAGCAAGCAGCAGAATGATGGTAGTCCTACTAAATAATCCTACTGAAGAAAGACATAATATAAATTGTATTATAAACCATTGTAAAAGGTTTTTTTTTGTTTAGGCATGTTCCTAAACTTTTTCAATGTAAAAGGGCCAAACTAATAAATTAAAAATATAATTTTTAGGGTATAAGGGTAAACTTTTTAGGGTAAACTATAAATTATGTAATTCTTTAGAACATGTTTACTCCTTGAAGTTTTTAAATCTTATTTCTTTTTAATTTTAATTACATAAATAATTTTTTTAAGATTAAGTTATTATGTTTGCAAAATAAAAGTTAATTGATCAGCATCTATATAAAAATAAACCTGTACTATAAATATTTATTTTTAAAGTTTTTTACTGTTTTAACAATTTAGTCAATTATTTTTGTCTTTACAAAACTTGCTACATAGTTTTATGCTATTTTTATTTAAAATGTGCTCACTTATTGTAATATTGTTAATTTATGCTGTTCTGTTTTTCATCAATGCATTAATCAAAATTGATTCATTCAGTGAAAAGCAGTACCTCATTATTGTTTAATTCCCAAAAAAATTCTATTAATATTAGTAACTCCAACACAAAGCTCATGTATATTTTTAACTCTCTCCAAATGACAAATCTGGATTTTAGGAGAATGCAATATTTAAGTGAAATTAAATTAGCTTAAATTATGTTCAAAATAAATATTTATAGTTTACTGTTGTTTTTACAGAATATTTTTATTTGTCTGACAAATACTACTTGAGGCTCATTCTTTAATAATGATATTTATTTTTGTAATTAAATGGCATGTTTTAAACTTGTTTGTTTGTTTTGCAAAATGAACTGTGAGCAGGAGATTTACCACCATTAACAGTTTGACAAGGGGTCCTCCATGTGTTAAATAACTGCTACTACAACCATTACTGCTTAAAGAAGCGACAGTAAAACTAAGAATATAAAACATTTACGTCTCATTTTATGTTTTGATGCAGTACTTGTGTAAAAACAAACACTGTTTCACCAATAGATAGCAAAATTAGCACCTGGGACCGGTTGTATGAAAATCCTTAATTATAAGGTTAAGCGTACCCTTAGTGAAACATAGGTCGCAAGAAAACCCCTAGGTCCACTTAAAAAACATAAGAAACCTCAAGGCTGTCCCCTTAACTGCCTAAGTGTTCCCTTAAGTTCTGTTTTCGTTGCTACAAAGTCCATAGGTTTCACCTTTAAAAAAAAATAACCAACACAGCTTTCTTAACCCTCAAACAAGATGTCAATTTCATGTTAACTCTAGAGGAATACAGAGCGCATTTTCAAAAACCGAAATAAAATATTTTTTAAATTGTATAAAACCTTGCGCGCTATTCTTGTGTGACAGTATATCCAGGCGGTCACATAAATCCGTTTAACCGATTTGTTTTTCCTTATTTCTCTTTATGGCTGTTTGTTTCCTTGTAACAGTGTCAATAATCTATGCTTATCATAGGTGGTGGCAGGACGTGCCCTATTTAGGGAGCATATTTCCGTGTAGCGGAATAAAAACGATGCGCTGTCACTTTGCAGCCGACAGAATAGTGTCGACGGTTACTAGTGATTCATTTATATGTTCCCGTTAGTGGTGTAAACGTTCATCGTAGTAGTTGTAAGGTGTCTGGGATATGAATAAACATACAGTATAATGTGTTTATAAAGACCGTCTGAGTAGCTCCGTGCGAGTGAAACCCGCTTATGTAGTATGTTTTCTCAAATTACATGTACATTGTACGCCCCAGCGATGTGTATTACGTTTACTCTGCCGATTTCGCAACTATAGCTACTAATTCTCCGTTGCTGTGTTTTGTAAAACATAATGCGAAATTCTTAGTAAAAACACAGTTAAGGGTGACGGTTAAGCCGTTTGTTGCTACGCTCTGTATTAAAATCTCTTGCCTCCGGGAGTGTTTCCCCCTTAGGGATATTCTCACTTACAGCTTTTCATGCAACTAGGCCCTGACCCTAAATAATCAGACCTCAATCTAAGACCCCATTTGTTTTACATTCAGTTCTAATTGGATAAAACATTGAGCCATGCTTGTTTGGACAGCGTTTTAGGTGGGATGGCCTGTAAACATTTATCAGAGCAGAGGGTGCTTTATTGGGAATTCATTAATCACTACAGACCTAATTATAAATTGATTGTATGCTCATACAAGATGAAGAGGCCTGTCTTGCATTTCTGATCACAATGTGAGGGCCAGCAGGGCCTGTAGTTGACAGATATACTGTGAAATCTGCTTTGATCTACTAAAATAAAGCTGGACGAGAATCCTCCTCTCAGCACACCTGCCGCATACGTTCATTAAAAAATAAACATCAGCAGTCCAGCCCTCACTGCAGTGTGTATTTTCCATAACACCAACTTACTGATATCATAGAATGCACTGTTTTTTACATTCTTTGTATAGTTTGAACATATTAATTTATTCATTTGGCAGACGCTTAGCGACTTACAATGAATTCAAGGTACACATTATGTTTTTTTAGTACTTGTGTTCCCTGGGATCAAACCCACAACCTTTGCGCTGCTAACACAATGCTCTACCAGTTGAGCTACAGGAACCCTGTAAGAACATATGTTCCGTGTACATCTGAAAAAAATATATATCTTCCTATAAGGCCCAATAATTACCTATACGTCCCAGAATAGTTTAGCTTATCAGTAACTGAGTGAGCTCCTGTCTCATTATATCACATTCACTGCAATATCAAAATTCTGGCCAGTTAACAATACCTAGAATTTCAAAATCAAGTGCAGGTGGTAGAACATTTTCCTATTTAGCACTCAAACTCTGAAAAAGTCTTCTTAGCACTGTCTAGGAGGCAGACAAATTCTGTCAGTTTAAATCCAGATTATAGACCCATCTTTTTAACATAGCCTTCACATAGGTTTTTAACATAGCCTTCACATATGGTTTTATGTCAAAAATCCTTGAATGTATTGTTAGACTGCATTAATCAGGTCATCTGAAACCAGTAACGATAATTACAACCTGGGTCACCCAGAAGCAATCAGAATGATATGTGATAGACTTTACTAATGTTTCACAGTCTTTCTGCTTGGTTGCCTGTTTTCTATGTAAACTTCCACCTCAGTTAGACTCTACATATAACATATACCCTGTCTTGTAACAGCAGTTTGATGGTATAGCTGCAATTAGTAGCATTACATTCTTAACGGCATCTCTGTTGAAACATTCCTTAGTTGTCTGACATCTGCCAAAGGTTATAAGCAATTTTATTGTGTTTAAAGTGCTTTTATACTGATTTTCAAAAATTCATCTTCAGATATGTCAACATATATTTTTATTTGTGCACTTTTGGGCTAGACTGGACTACTGCAATGCTCTCCTGGCGGGCCTACCAGCAAGTACTACCAAACCGCTGCAAATGATTCAGAATGCAGCAGCAAGGGTAGTCTTAAATGAGCCAAAGAGAGCACACGTCACTCCTCTTTTTACCAGACTGCACTGGCTACCATTGGCTGCTCGAATCAAGATTCAAAGCACTGATGGTAGCCTTTAAAACAACCACTGGGTCTGCACCAAGTTACCTAAAATCATTGGTACGGACCCATGTGCCTTCCAGAAGCTTGTGTTCTGCTAGTGAGCAGCGCCTAGTGGTGCCACACCACAGAGTCAAAAAATCATTGTCGCGAACCTTCTCCTGGACTGTTCCCTCCTGGTGGAATGACCTTCCAGTCTCAGTCAGAACAGCTAATTCACTATCCATCTTTAAAAAAAGCATAAAAACACATCTTTTCCGACAACACCTGCCCAGTTAATAGTACTTATCCTACCACTAACACTTTTTCTTTTTCTTTCTTTCTTTCCATTTAAAAAAAAGGGGGGGGGGGCAATTGCACTTGTTAATTACTCTATGCTAGGCTAGGGAAACTGGCACGATGCGTCCAGACTGTTGCCTTTTTTTTGTTGATTTACTATTTCTATTGTTCTTTCATTTGTAAGTCGCTAAATGCCTAAATGTAAATGGCATTGGCCAGTTTCCCTACTGACACAATGTTGTACAACTACTGACACAAAGTTGAGTGAACTGCTCTCGAAAGGGAACTCCATGATATCTCTATGATGTGCTGGTGCTAAAAAACAGCTAATCCATGCTGGTTACTAGCGTGCTCTGAATGGTTGCTAAGGTATGGCTGGACAGTTTCCATTGTGATATTTAAAGACTACCTGCCCGCCTGAGTCAAAAGAGACCACCCACTTGTCTTTACAATGTTTTGATACCTCTCATCTCCATGAAAGTTATAGGGGTGGTTGCCAGGGTACTGTAACTCGTTGCTAGGGTGTGGCTAAGAAGTAAAAATGTAAATATTTGTTGCTGCTTGCTAAGCCAAGCGATTTGAGCCCACCCCCAAATCTCTACAACATTCTGATGCGGAGCTATGACAACATTCACAACATTTAGCCCAACGTTAAATCTATGGAGTTTTGCCCATTTTTTAATACTCCCAAAAAACACTGTACACCGATTGTTTATAACAGTCATAGCACATCTCTGCACATTTTCTGTATATCACATTTTCTGCAGTTTTGATGTCTTCCACATCAATAGGTGGCGATGTTGTGCATCTTCCATTTTTAAACCTGCTGTCTGTTCGACAGAAGAAATGAGACTGGCTGGATATTTGTAGTCAAGTACAGAGGAAATACAGTGTGTTTTAAGACACAGAATCCGACATTGATTAGAATTAGAACAGAATAAAGGTAGAATATAATATAGAACAGAAGTTTAGAATATATATTTGGGAGAATATATATTTATTCCACAGTACTCGATAGTTTTTTTATCTCTTACAAATCGTGTGATGTTGACATCAGTTATTTGGTAGTGGTTATAGCTCGCAGAATATTGTACTTTGTTGGCCAAGTAAACTCGATGTCCAAACGCGAAACGATGGAACTCACTAATGAATATGGTAAGTGTTAACCTGCATGTCTTACTATTTTTCTACAATGGAAGGTGCTGCGTTATAACCGTAAAATTTTGTATTTTTCAGATAATCCAAAGCAACATGGAGATGTGCTGAATCCCTTTTCTTTCAAGGAGTTCATTAGAAACAAGAACCAGCAGTCCTGCACTTTAAAGGCCACAGAGGTTAGTGTCACCCAAATACACATATCATTTTGCACTAAGACAGTTATTAACAGTTATTGTCGTGTAACATTCTTGTTATTAGCAGTAAATAATTAAATAATAAATTATTTAAATAACAATTCTTTTAATAATTTGCAGAAATCTATGCAATTTTAATCTATAATAATGTACATTTGGAAGATTTTGAAAATCTTTTTTTAATTAAAATATTGTTTAAATTAAATGTTTCTTCTCTGATTATTATGAAGGCACATGGTGACACATACAACATTGAGCAGGGCCATAACTCCTCTACAGGCTTTAGTTCCATGAGGCATTTCACAGATTCCTCTCTTCTCTCTCTACCTTCTGGGAGTGAACCTGAGAAGAGATGGATTGAAACCTACAACTCATCAGCCACAGAAAGGGCTCATGATGAGCTCTGTGCAACTATCACAGAAATCAGTGCTTACTCTGAGCAATCATCTTTGTGTAGTGGGGAGAGGGAAGGGGATGTCACTGAATGGGAAATGACCGAATTTGACCTCATTCCAAAAAGCCAATTAGCCAGAAAAAGCACAAGCTATGAAGGTCATAAAGAGACTTTGGTGACTGATATTTCCTTCTATTCTAAAAATACATATATTGTGTGTGTGTGTGTGTTTTTATATATATTTTAAATATATAGATATATATTATAATTTTTTGGGGGGTGGGCTTATACAGTAATAACTGTACTATGCTTGTTACTATGTTTATGTTAGCTGAAAAAAGAGAACTGTCTACTCAGAAAGCAAGTGAAAGAATTCCTTCAGAGGTCAGAAATTGACTCGAAAAGGTGAGCTGTATCTACAGAATGTGATGTTTACATTTAGTTATTACACATACTGATTGTGTATTAGTTAAAGCAGCAACGATAGACTAAAGTTTTGTTATTTGATATGCAACTGTTTTTAAATATTCTTAGTAATCAAAGAGTTTAGGTGTGATCAGATATTTGAAGACTTGATGATTTGTTAGTGATTTTCTTGATATGATTTCTCTTGGGTAAACTTTCTTACTATACTAGAATCAAACAGCTCACGGAGGAGTTGCACAACAGGAAGTTGCAGGAGGAGAGAGAGGCTAAGGCTTTGGAAACAATGGTTCAGTCAGTCGAGCAAAACCTTCAGTTAATGACGGTATTGACTTGTTTAGTTAAGGTTAAATATCCGGTATTATGTCTTACTGTTGTTACTGTACAAGCTAAACATGTCTTACTGCATACAACAACAAAAAAAAAATCAAAATTCAATCCCTTTTATTATGCTTTCAGCAGAAGCGGGCAATCAAAGCTGAAAATAGTGTTTCAAAATTGAAACAAGAGATACAACAGCTCCAGGTTTGACTGTCTTTATATGCCCTTAAGTGCATAGTAATTGTGGTTTTACTTTTTAATTGTTTTATACTTAAGTTTTTAACTGCACCACCATAAACATTTATTTTTGATGTACATATTAAAAATAAATTTTATTTCTCAGAGTCAGCTAGAAGCATATAAAAGTGAAAATGAGAGTCTTCGATCTAAAGAAACTACAGCCTTAATTACCATGAGAAACAATGCACAAATGGCTTCTGAGTACATCAACAAAGCAGCTCACGATGCAGAGACCTCCATCAAGTATGTTAAACAATAACCTAGTGCTTTTCAGTTTTTATAATTTTAGGCTGTGTTGCTAACTTTAGATTTTGTTTACAGGCAGCTGCTGACAGGACGAGAGACACTGTGTTTTGTATCCCAGTTATTGACTTCTATTGACAAAATTACAGAACTTCGTGATTAAGTTCTTGTAATGCTTTCATTTGCATCATGTTCGCATTATAACTAAGAATGCGAACTATGTAATACTTTTTAATTTCATTCATTCAATTTTAATATCAAAATGTAGTGAATAGGGCGCTTTTAATATATTCACTTTCCCATTTGTCTTTATGTCTGCTGCTCACTGTAATGGAAAAGTGCATGTCTTTTTTTATAATGACCAAATTAAGCTTTACCAGAAGCATTTTTTTTTTTATAAATAAATTTGGTAGAGCATAGAGTTAGCAGCTCAAAGGTTGTGGATTCGAACCCAAGGAACACGTGCAATTTCTGCTTCTTTTAATTAAAATGTAATTATTTAAAAATACTACATTGCTATAACAGCGCAAGCACGTCAGAATCCATGATGTGTGGGGAAAAAAACAACGCGTCGCTTTGGCGCGTGATCTATCCAGCTAGTGTACGTATTCGGGTCTCAGTACAATTTTCGCGTGCTGGACTTCTACTGTGACCCCAGCGTCATCCATCTGAAAAGGTCACGGAGTGACGTATCGATGAATTTTGGCACACTCGGAAATGCGATTATGTGAAAGTATGAGCTCTCGTTTCAAAGGATGTGCATCAATCAGCTCCCTTCTTCGGATTCGCAAAATCGTTACTTGAAACGTTAATTCCCTTAAAATTTCCACAATTAAACGCAAAAACTAATGTTCGCTGTGTAACCATACCAGAAATGACACCACATTTTAAAACTAATCGCATGAGCCAACTCAAAGACAAACGTTTATTTTAGTTCATATTTAAACACATTGCTAGTCAGACAGGGAACGCATCCACCTAACGTTTTAATGTAACATACAGACATTATTCAAATTATGTACTTTAATCAATAATTAAATATCAAGTCACAGAGATATCGGTTTTGGATATTGTTAATAAATTCCAGCGGTTATGTTTTACAAAGCCCTTAAGTACTTACACCACAAGAAAAGCATTAGATCTATACATCAGGGCGTAACTTTATCGTATCGCGCAATCTATTTTTGTACAATACATCTTAACTATAGCAGTGCAAGCACATCGGAATTATTACGTTTAAATAATAAAACCCAATGCCTGTGATATAATATGAGGTCTCCGTATAATGTTAGCATGCTAAAAGTCTGACCGTAGAAAAAATAAGTAAATTCCTATTAGGCTATTTTGTGGTTGTTTTAATGGTTTACAACAGATCTCTTTTCTGCTGAGTGGAACTTTTATTTTGAAGTGTCAATGTAGATGACGTACTATTAACGCGATGCATAGTTGCGCATACGTGACGTTCTTTGAAAGCGGAAAAGTTTATTAACACAAGAATTGTTCTTTAACAGTTTATTTACTTAACTTTTTTATTGTGTGAAATTGGCATTTTCAATTAGCCGTTATAAACATCTTCTATTCGTTTTTTTGGTAACGTGTAATTTCAGTTAACCCACTGAGTAAAATGCCATACATGACGCTTTAAAGGGAGAGCTAAGTAGTATATGCAGCATGTGGAGTGAGGTTGCAGAATTCTGCAGGTATTACTCGGTTTGTCTGACTGAACAGCTGCAGCACTGAATCTAACAGCAAGAGAAAACGTTAAAGAAAAGTATGTAAGTCTACGTGCCCACACCTTACAGAAAACTAAGCTAATTATTTTATTCATACATTCATGTCATATTTCCGCCTAGTTTTAGTTTGAAAGCTAATAATGTACTATACATTTTTCTTTTGCGTGTACTTTGCATTTATTTTGATTAAAAGACAGTTTGTTTAGAGAGTTATTTATATCACAGTTTTAAATTTAGTTTTAGGTTCCACTTTGTCTATCATGGCGTCGAATGACTTGCTTGCAAAGAGAGATCAAATACAGAGGGAGATTTTAGCTCTTGAGAATTCTCTGCTTGCAGAGAGTAACATCACAGACCTGCTGTCACCCGACAGCAGCAGTGGTGAGACCCAAGTTTAGTTGTCTAAAGCAACTTGCAAATGAGCAATTTTGCAAGGATAAAATTATTTTTCTTAACAGATGATGAATCTGATGACAGTAATCCTGCAGTTGATGGCGTGGTAAGACCCTAGAAAGCTCAAAAAAATAACATTATCGTTTAAATATGAAGTGTATTTTTAAATTGTATCTAACTACTTCAAGGAACTTGGGGACCTAGTGGCAGAGCGCCAGCAGATTCAGAGGGAGATTGAGGAATTAGAAAATACACTTACTGCAAACACAGCACTGGCTGACATCTTGACAGGTAAAAAATATTTTTGTTATTTTATATTTTCTGACACTAGGGTTCTTTAAGAAATATGCAGAGATACATGTGTTGTACAGAGCCAGGAATACTTATTAGCATGACTGGGCATGTCAGGTTTCTGATCGCCCTATAGGCTTTATTGATATGTAAATGTGGAGAGCCCTGTGTTGATATCTGTCTAAACTTCAGAAAGTTGTAGAATTTTAGAATAAGCTGTTTTTGCAGTAAACTTGCGTAAATGCTATGTTTTGGCTGGGGAGAAAGCTTTGCGTTCTGGAAATTTTTACAGTATATCAGGCTCCTTTATCCTTATAATTTGTAAAAAAAACACTTTGATTTCTCATGATATGACCTCTTAAAAGTAATGTGGTCTTAACTTATTGTATTGTTTTGTGAAACAGGGAGTGAACATGACAGTGATTCTGTAAGTTACATTTTTATTTCTACAATATGTATACTGGTGTATATTTTATATATTATATCATAATAAAGATGATACAATTTAAACGTTCTGTTCTTCTCAGAGTAATGAAGGTAGCCATAATGATGAGTTGGATCTTCCTCAAAATGTAGAGACCTGTCTTCAAATGAATTTGGTCTATCAGGAGGTGCTGAGAGAAAAACTAGCTGAGCTGGAGAAGGTCCTTAATGAAAATCGGCAGCAGCAGGTGAAGAACAAATACTAATTTAAACAGATTTAACGCCTGTTTTACACTGGACATATAAGCAGTGCATATTTTTTACGGCCTCCGTGTTAACAAGCTAGAACAGTGGTATGCAATTAAAGTTCCAAAAGGGGAGGTACCTATATTCCTTCTCAGCTGGTCCCACTAATACTTTTTTGGACAAAAATGCATATATAATAAGTTAAAAAAAAATTCAAAATCTCTAAATAATTTTTCCAGGTTAGCGCATTGTTTATTATAAAATGCTCTTAAGGTGCTGATTAATAATGCTAAACGTAGGTTAATAAAATGTTAAAAACTTTTCTTAAGCTTAAATTTTCTTAAAATATTTTTTAGGTCGCTTCAGCTATTCTAGCACATCTCAGTACAGAGTGCCTCCACCCAGAAAATCGTTACTGTTTAGCGATTGATAATTGTCTCTTTCTACAAGACTTCCTTCACTACAGTGGCCATATTAGCAATGTTTCCATCCACGTATTTCTTTGCGCATTTTGAGATATCACAAAAATGCTGGATGGAAATGCCAATATGTGCATACATTTAAAAATGTGAAAAGTAGGGGTGACAATCAACACCCAACAATATGATACTGTCGATGGGGATCAAAAAAGTCATGTGACTTTGCCTCCATAACCATTGCACGAAAACTGGAGTCTTGTTTTGGTCATTCTGAAATGCCGTAGCTTAAGTCTGTTGTTAAAGCAGTTCGGTATAATTATCTCCCAAAGACGTCTTGCACAACTACGGTCCTAAGGAGCAGGGGTCCTCTTCCAAAAGCAAGATGTCCTGACCATTTTATTGCATTTTATCTGCTCTGAGTCTTAAGTCGTTTGTCATATTAGAGAAACCCCTTTGGTTGTAAGCAAATTAAAAATAACAGTAAGCCACTGACATCAGAAAAAAATAAAATGCAAATAAATGAAAAAGGAAGACAAAACATTTTTGTACTACACATAGATCATAAACCAATAAAACAGTTGAGGAAAGGAAACATTATTGCACTTTTTATACAGAAAACCACAGCTCACTCATACTGTAGTTCACTCACTTATGTGTATACTAGTACTTTTGGTAAGGAGATCGTCTTCTTCCCAGGTGGGAGATGGTATCTTTCAGAAATGTGTATTCCAATTGTGCAATTGTTATGTTTGTAGTATACAAACCATGGTTTAACAAAATGGGCATGCTCTGTTTACGTGTTGATTACTCTGTACACGTCCAGTCTGAAACAGGCATGATGCCACTGGTTGTATCTGTTGATTTCAATATGGAAATGCTAAAGCAACTTTATTTCTACAGAAAGAGATTGAGGCTCAGCTCTCTGGCCCAGCCACCTCTTTCTCCTCCACAACAGGGCTTCCTTCTCAGAAACTTTTTCTTGGATACTTCATGAAGCCTTATTTCAAAGACAAACTCACTGGTCTGGTATGTAATTAAATAAGACTGGAAATCAAAATACATATGAAATGGGTCTTTTGGGTGAAGGATTGTCAGTAAGGTCATACAAAGTCAATTCATACAAAGAATTGTTTATGCTTGGTTACTGACCTTTTGTTGCCTGAAACTATATTTATTATCTATTTACTTCAAGGGCCCTCCAGCAAATGAAGAAACCAAAGAGAGGTTAAGTCATGGCACCAGACCCATTGATGAGCTGAAAATAAAGAGATGTATGTTTTAAGATACTATGCTTGCTTCATTTTTATTAATGTGATTATTTTTGATGCAAATAAAACTTTGTGGTTTTGTTTTTCAGGGGAGGTTTGGCAGAAGGCTTTGCTGACCAATGCTGTGGCCACAGACACTATGAAACGGATGCTACAGCCCAAACTCTCCAAGTTAGTTCTGGTGGAAAAATAAATTTATGGTTATTTATGTAATACGCTGTTATTTGTATGAATAAAAATATTTTACCATTATTACTATTAAAAATGCAATTTTGAACTTTATGACAAAAACAGGGAATTATTTTATTACATTTTTAAGCAATGGTCCCGGTGTTTTTATAGGCTAGACTACCTGAGTGGCAAAATGTCAAAAGCTAAAGATGATGAAAAGAAGGAGCTGAAAAAACAAATAGATTTAATAGAGAATGATATTACAGAAATTAGGTAAGTATCCTTTTATGGAAAAAGTATGTTACTTAAAAAAAAATGTTGTGAAACAACATACAATTCAACAAACAAATATAACCATAGTGCAATAAAAGAACAACAACTGGTGGGTGATCTCCATGATGACCATGACTGGGAAAAAATATCGAACATTGATGTAAGTTAAACTTCTTTTTATTAAAATCCCAGTGGTCAGTACTGTACAGTCTTCTACAGCCATCATTTCAAAGATGTGAAATCACTTGTTTGTCTTTATTAGTTTGAAGGTTTGCGACATGCTGACGATTTGAAAAGGTTTTGGCAAAACTATTTGCACCCTTCCATTAACAAGACAGTGTGGAAACAGGAGGAAATTGATAAACTGAAAGAAATCGTACAAGAGTACAACTGCTGCCATTGGGACAAAATTGCAGAAGCTCTTGGGGTAAGGATAAACACATGCACGTTTCATAATGGTCATTGTTAACTTGTTCCGCAAAAAAAGCAAAACGTTTTTGTACTGAAATGTGCTTAACAGTGAAACCTTCACTCATATGATTACATGTTTTTGTTATGTTTCTTTGTTTACCAGACCAACAGAACAGCCTTCATGTGCTTCCAGACTTACCAGCGCTATATTTCAAAGACCTTCAGAAGGAAAGAGTGGACTAAAGAAGAAGATCGGATCCTTAGAGACCTTGTTGAGAAAATGAGAATCGGCAGCTTTATACCTTACATGCAGAGTAAGATGACTGCTTCAATGCTTCATTTAGTTCCATTGTAGAGGTTATGTTATATTTATTTAGTAAATGAATAGTTCTAATTTAGAAGTCTGATTGAGTGATCTATGTTTAAAGCTGGACTGAAATTATACCTGCAATAAAATTTATAGTTAAGGTAATGTATTGTTACTTGAAAAAAGTGTTTATTCAAGTTATTAAGGCAGCTCTCACTGTTATATATAGGTAGAAAAAACTATCTACTATAACACCTCAAACTGAGAGATTTCATATATTGTATTTTGAAAACTGAATTGGTATAGGTATATGTTTATATATCTTTTATGTCTCCATAGTGTCATACTTCATGGTGGGGCGTGATGCGTCACAGCTGTCATATCGCTGGACGTCTGTTCTTGATCCCTCTATAAAGAAAGGCCACTGGTCCAAGGAGGAGGACCAGGTATTGAGTAGCGTATTTTGTTAGTTATTTTGCATAGTTACGCTCTCATTTAAAACTGCTGGTGTAAATTATAAAATAAACTAGTGCATAGCTTGTGCTTTAGATTTACTTGATGTCTTCCATTGAAGACATACTGCTCGATTTTAAAATGTGTTAAAATTTCACAAGCACATGTTTTTGCATTTTCAGAATTAGTCAGACTTCAAACTTCTCTCATTTCAGTTGCTGCGGAATGCTGTCGCTAAGTATGGCATTAAAGAATGGGGAAAAATTAGAATGGAAGTGCCAGGCAGGACAGATGGCGCTTGTCGTGATAGGTATGGCTTATGTTAGACAAAAATTAAATGTGCAGCTTATTTTTCAATATATACCCTGAAACTGAGCATCCTGTTGAAATAACTCATACAAAATACATGGCATAAATGTACTTTGGCCTATTCTTTTTAATTGCAGATATCTGGATTGTCTTCAGGAGAATGTTAAAAAGGGCCCATGGAGCACAGAGGAGGTAGAACTTCTAAAACAAAAAGTTGAGAAATATGGTGTTGGTAAGTCGGTACGGGTGGTTTTCTCAGCCTCACACATTGTCTGCAGGTGTTTGTGCTATGTCATGATACATTGTGCCAATGTATTAGAATGCCTTTAACACTTAAATGAAGGACCAACTGCTTGTGGGGAAAAGTTTATTAAAGGTGGTAGTGTAGCATAGTTTTTTGTAGGCCGATGTTGATGTGCCAACAATGAAGAATCTTAACCCAAGGTACTGTCTGTGAAACCAGATCTAACAAATGTTCTTTAAACAAAAGACAGACACTTTTAGGACACCTACTGGAGACCTTCCAATAGGCAGGAAGCCATGACTATTGTCAATTTGGTTTGCAACTTTATGCTAATTACAAACCCCAATTCCAGTGAAGTTGGGACGTTGTGTAAAACGTAAATAAAAACAAAATACAATGACCTGCAAATCCTTGTTGACCCATATTCAATTGAAAACACCACAAAGACAAGATATGCAATGTTCAAACTGATAAACTTTATTGTCTCCTGCAAATATTCACTCATTTGATGCCTGCAACATGTTCCAAAATACCTGGTACAGGGGCAACAAAGGACTGGGAAAGTTGGGGAATGTTCCAAAAACACCTGTTTGGAACATGTGAACAGGTTAATTGGAAACAGGTGAGTGTCATGATTGGGTATAAAAGGAGGATCTTTGAAAGGCTTAGTCATTCACAAGCAAGGATGGGGCGTGGTTCACCACTTTGAACAACTGCGTGAGCAAATAGTCCAACAGTTCAGGAACAACGTTCCTCAACATACAATTGCAAGGAATTTAGGTATTCCCTTATCTACAGTCCATAATATCATCAGAAGATTCAGAGAATCCGGACTGCATTAAAAATAGACATGATTCTGTAAAGGGTATTACCACGTGGGCTCAGTAACACATTGGAAAATCATTGTCAGTTAACACAGTTTGTCGCAACATCTACAAGTGCAAGTACAAGTTAAAACTGTACCGTGCAAGCCATACATTAATAATACCCAGAAACGGCCACTTGCTTCTCTGGGCCCAAGCTTACCTAACCCCTGATTGCTCCCCGGGCGCTGCAGTGATAGCTGCCCACTGCTCCGTGTGTGTGTGTGTGTTCATGACTTGCAGTGTGTGTTCACTCCTCACTTGTGATGGGTTAAATGCAGAGGTCACATTTCGGGTATGGGTTACCATATATGACAAAACATGTCACTTTCACTTTTACTTTCGTTAAGAAGCACAAAATACGACAACGCAGACCCGAACTGTTGAGCAACTAAAGTCATACATCAAGCAAGAATAGGAAAGAATTCCACCTACAAAGCTTCAAAAATTAGTGTCCTCCGTTCCCAAAAGCTTATTGAGTGTTGTTAAAAGGAAAGGTGATGTAACACAGTGGTGAAAATACCCCTGTCCCAGCTCTTTTGAAACGTGTTGCAGGCATTAAATTTAAAATGAGTGAATATTTAATTCAGACAATAAAGTTTATCAATTTGAACATTTCATATCTTGTCTTTGTGGTGTTTTAAATTGAATATGGGTCAACAAGAATTTGCAGGTCATTTGTATTCTGTTTTTATTTACGTTTTACACAACGTCCTAACTTCATTGGAATTGGGGTTTGTACATCTGGGGCACAGTCATAATGTAAGACATTCGACAATAATATCAATGATATACAAAATCTTTAAATTACTCCCTTTAATCATATTTGATCACCCACAAAAAACATTTAAATGTAACATTCAGAACAATTCAAAACAACATTCTGTGTACATGCTCCAATGCTTAAGATGACAGAAAAGGTTTTGTAATAAATGGTTGCATTTCTTGCTAAGAATGCTTAAGTCCTTTGGAAAGCTATTTTGGAAGTTGTGATCATGTAGCTGGTGTATGTAGTTTTGTTTTTTATGGGTTTTGATTATTGTGCACTCTGGATTCCCTAAGGTTATATGCATAATGGTAAAAAAACAGACGTGGCTGTTCATCAGATGTTAGCTATGGGGTGGTGCAGTGTGGTACAGGTGTCAAACGTCAGAGATCTTTGCCCATCCTCTGGAACACCTACAATCAGACACACAAGAGAAAAGGGAAACATATCTTGCCAAAGAAAATGGATTTATGCAAACAGTTTCTACCTGTGAAAACTGTCCCTAATTAATGTTGACAGGGCACATAACACATAATACAACATACATACCATAATGCATGGTATTATTGCAAATTTTATTTTTCATTATATTGTTCAATATATGTAGTAAAAACAGATTAATTCATTCACACAATGGCTCATGTTTGACTTTGACTGTCAGGATCTGACTCAGAATCGGATGAGTGAATGAATGAATGAGTGAATGAATGAATGAATGAATGAATGAATGAAAAACTAACAATAAGCCTATATAAAAGTAAACATCCATTGGTACATAAAGGCAGCCAAAGCATACTAAATCCTTGTCAGTAATTTATCCATGAAATATAATGGCCACACATCAGAACATACTTTGCTTATTTGGCATAAACAGCCTGAAATATCAAATCACGTCATAAAGGTTAAAACCAAAACATCTATACATCTCAATAAAGAAGAAATGTCTAGAGATGTGCGTGTGACACATTTATAAATAACTCGCCACTGATCTCAATAAACGCATAATAATGCAAACAGGTCTACTTGTAGGTCAATGACTAACACCTCAATATAATTTCTGCATGAAATAAACAAAAAATAAATGTCTTTTCAGCAACCGGCTCAATCGAATATAAAGTGCAGGAGGCAACTGTGGCTGAACTGTGGTCTTTCTTGAAGGAGCCTTTACAACAGCTCACGTCAATCGAATTTTCTTTTCTCTGCACTTTAACTGCAGTGTCAGTTTCCGTGAAAACCTAAACTGGATCATGCCATTTAAGTTCTAATGGTAATGTTTCAGGTTTTAGAATGATTAGCCATTGACCAGAAATTATACTTGCTGCTTGGGTTCCTGTTTGCACATCTGGAGAGTTTTGGACTTGGCTTTGAGACAACATGTGTATGTCATCTTTAAATAGTTTTGCTAATAATAAGAACAGCAATTGTTTTTGAAGGTTTAATTTTGATCTTGTTCCCTGACCAAAATCACTTGTCACCTTGAGTTTTGGTAGGCTACATACGTGACACAGAGAAAGTGAAAAGGCTAATCTGGAAATTGAGATTGCTATTTAAATATGACAGGGTTGTTACTCGTAAGTCATAGCAAATACAGATGCAAATAGACTTTGCATTTCCATTTGAAATTTGGCAGTCACTGTGCGCATCGAAAACGCAAACGATAATGAAATATTTGCATTTGGATTATGGCACAATTTATGCTTCCACATATGGAAAAAGCAATTGCAAATACAATTTGCAATTCCTTTTGAAAATTGTCCGGAAAATCACTCCATAGTACTGCTTTCTATCCAACCTCAATGTTCCCTTGAGACTCACATACTTTGATTTTAACACTTTTAGGTAGCCTCATTTGGACGCTGTCCCTTAAGTTGACATTAATAATCACTGCCCCATCTAATGAGTGTAAAGTGTACATTTTGTCCAGGCGCTGAAGAACTTGCCAAATTTGTGCTTGTGCTTGCTTGTGTAAATCTGGCAATTCCTTTGATGAGTTTTGCCTATTACTATTTGTCTCAGATTTCTTCTTGTTGTCAGCTTCAGTCCTTCTGACAATTATCTAACCTTAAATCTGCTCTTTGTGACATTATAATAGTGAAAAAAGTGACATGTTTTTGTCAGTTATGGTTACCCATAACCAAAATGTGACCTCTGCATTTAACCCATCCTTTGTGAGGAGTGATCGCACACTGCAAGTCGTGAACACACACACACACCTGGAGCAGTGGGCAGCTATCCCTGCAGCGCCCAAGGAGCAATCGGGGGTTAGGTGCCTTGCTCAACTTCAGGGCACTTCAGTTGCTACCTGCCGGCACTGGAATCGAACCAGCAACCTACTGATTACTAGCCCGACTCCTTAACCAGTAGGCCACAACTTCCCCCTAATAGGTGTTAATGGATGATTTAGCATCATTGTTGTCTGAACTGTACTGAAGTACTGCTTCCACAGTGGTCATGTGGCAGAGCTCTGCGCTATTGATTCTCAGTGAGTTTAAAAGGGGTAGACTAACTGCTTGTTGTGCTATTTTTTGGGGGAAGTTTTCAAAAGTCTTCAGATTCCATCTGTTTGAAAATCAAATTTAGCAACTTCTCATTTTAAGGTTAAGGTTGAACTTTATTGTCATTCCGCTACATGTGTGGGCATGCAGTGGAACGAAATTTCGTGTCTCGCAGGACCACGGTGTTACACAGAGAAGAAAAAGAAATAAAATACAAATAAATATACAATACACACCCCTAGACATAGAACAATTTTAAGACTATACACACTTTTTAATCCTATACATAATCTATACATGATACCCTTACTGAAGGGGGTAATCTACCTATACATATACTATAAATACACTATAAATGGTTGACTAAAAAACATACACATAGCCTAGGACAGACAATACAAGTACCATACATAAGTTGTGCGTGGTGGTAAACTTTTTTTTTTTTAGTTCTTATTGAGTTCTTAATAAAGTGTCTGTGCATTTACAAAAGTGTCTTGTGCATTTAGATTGCATAATGTTTATGAGGTTTGTAGATGAGTTTTCAGAGGAGGGCATTGGAGTTAAGGGCTCTCACAGCCTGCGGGAAAAAGCTGTTGAGCAGTCTTGCAGACCGGGCTTTGATGCTCCGGTACCGT
>JAZGTK010004132.1:0-25342 GCA_036877625.1 Ambastaia sidthimunki
CTTTTAAGTTTTCCTGAACATTTGATTTATTAATATTATTTTAATTCCCCTGCTTTCTTGTTTTGTAGTTACGTTTTTTTTTTGACGAATGTCCTGAAATTGTGAGCTTGCTGTGTGTATGTCAGGGAGACACAGCTTGAGTCCCCCAATGTGACGCATCCCAGCCCAGCTACAGCATCCTTTAATTACAGCCAGGATGAAAATGTGTCTCTGTGTACTGGGAATAAGAGGCTCCTTCAGTGCTCTACTTATTGTTCCTTTCATTTATTTATTTATTTAAACCTTTCAGAATACAAGCAGCAGCTACAAGCAGTGAATATGAAAGACACATCCTCTCTGAAGGCTTGCAAAGCATTGTTCCCATATCGTACGTTCCCCAAAACCAGAAGAATTGCCTCAGCTCCTGTATTATGTTACAAAACAGGCCTCGCATGTCTCGTAGACGGATGACAAATTCTTTGCATGTTGTCATTTTGACTTGTGTGTTGTCATTTTGATACGTACATGGTACAACAATGTTTTTTTTCAAATATGTAAATGCATGGGTAGATTAATAAGATCATCATGGTATGGTAACCACAGTAACATAAATATCATGCATATCATAACATAGCTATATATGAAGTTACCAATTGATGCCATACATTTTTTAAGGTACTAATCTTAAATGTACACTTGTTGTATCGTCTTTATCTCCACCTCTCTCTTTAACACACAGAAATTGGTGCAATTGCTTGCATATATCTGTGAGAAATTACATAAGCGCACAACTTTACTGGGTTTTAAACGTTTTGCACCAACTTCACCGACACTCCGGGCACTAGCGCCCTCTGTTGGTAAAGGCCTGAAACCTCGTGCTGGCATATATCACAGAGCTCACTGGATTGTCCCTCCCCAGTTCAGTCACCCAGCTTAGGTCTAGACATATTGATCTTTCTCATCATTTGACATTTCCATAATTGATTTTACGGTATTACCTGAAATCCCCAAAATGAGCTTTGATAAATATACGCGAGCGATGCGCGGAGATACCCAGACCAACAAAAGACACAGCGGTCTGTTATCTGCGCACCTTCCGCCGGCTTCCTTTCTCTCTCCAAGCAGTCACTTTCCCTAAATCTGATTTCTGCTTTAAACGAGGCCTTTTCTTCATCCCAGACACTGATACAATCACAGCTCGGTTTTTAAGAAGATCAAAGCGAGGGATCAGACCAGTCTGCATGCGGCGGCGAGGAGACAAAACTCGCTGTCACCGGATGAGCGCCAACGCGCGTTTATTCCTCAGTTTAAAGGAAGTCCTTGTAGCATCATATGGTGCAATTTTTTGTGCACCGTATTTGAATCCTCTGCTGCTATTTCAGATCCTCCATTAACATCAATTCAACGCAGACAAAGCTGTAGATTAAAGGCCAGGTGTCCTTCACAGCCCTGTCACTTGAAAGCAGCCGTTCTGTCTGTCTGCTACATTGTAATCGTCGGTCTATGTAAACGTGCGCTAGATGCGTATTGACATGTTACAATGTGTCTGTTTATTCTGCGCCTCGTTTTTAACACGCCGTGGTGAGTTCAAAGACATTCGGGTTTAAAGCGCATCTGGGGACCCATGCGTTCCGTTCCCAACCGCTACGCCGCGTCCGGCTGTTTATGAACGGGAGAACGGGGCTCCTAAGGCTCCTGATTTCCAATGCCAATTAGGAATTTGTGTCACGTATGTTATTGTGAGCCCGAGCAGGTGTCACCGTGTCACCGTGTGCGGCGGCCTCCCCTGAGGTTGACAGGTGCGGTGTTGTGCCGTTAATAATTAAGCTTCATAGTTACTCCTGCAATTTAATTAAACTGTCTTTCTTTGCGGTACAAAAAAGTTTCCCTGTTGCATTGCAGCAGCATAATAACTAAGCTGGGAAATCATTTTTTTAGCTGACTGGTAAAGAAGGGAATTGATCGGGAATTCAGCGGGTTTCAGGAAAACCTGACTGAACATGTGCAGTAGTTGAGCACTGGACATCGACCTATATGTGTATTTTATTTGTGATTGGTTTTCTAAATGGTATTTATTTATAAATGCACATATTTGTCTGCTGGGATGCATATGTGTATAGATATATAAATAATGGACTAAAGCAATGGGAAGCAGAGGTGCAATAAGAAAAAAAATATTGTAAGTAAATGCTTTAATATATGCTTTAAAATGTTTTATAATGCTTTATAAATGCTTTTTTTGTTGCTTTTTTTGATCTTTGTGTGGCAAATTATTGGCTGACAAAAGCAAGAAATCAACAAAACTCTGGTTTGGTTTTTATACTGCTTCTGTGTTGTCACCAGTTGATGTAAAATCTGTCCTCTTAAACAGAACTAGTTCAGAACCACTAAATCTGTTGGTTAAACATCTCTCTATCTGTTCTCTAACTGGTTCTTAGGCATCTCACTAGATCTGTTGGTTAAGAATCTCTTCTGTGTGTCTGTTCAGAGTGATCAGCAGAGCTCCAGGACTGAAGCTTGTAGTTGAGACACTGATGTCATCACTCAAACCTATCGGAAACATTGTGGTCATCTGCTGTGCCTTCTTCATTATTTTTGGCATCTTGGGGGTTCAGGTGAGTACAAAAGCTAGAAATACATTCTACCATATAGTTATAGTGGATAACAACTGGTTAGGTTAGAATTTTAAGTTGGGTTTTATCTTTAGGGATGCCTTGGAGTACCATATGCTTTTAATTCTTTATAAAAATTTATATGACACATCTGTGTGCTTAATCCACAAGACAGTATATTGTCTTAAAGACTGTAGGTGAAAGAGGTGATGTATAGAAAGAATACACGATTTCCTGTAATTTCTGTAAATTTGAAACATACACTTCCTCCCCAACTGAATAACTTGACTATGATTAAAATGTTCTGTTTTCCATAATTTCCATATGTCCGTAGGGGAAATGCTGATGTCATTTATCTTCCATTGTTCCGGGAAAAAATGGCTGTGCTTTGTTCTTTTGCCATGTATAGCATTGATTTTGTCCTTATATGATGTCCATGTTATTTTATGGGGGGAATCATTACAACATTACAAGTTGTAACATTACAAACATTACAAGTATCAAGTACTCGATCAAATATTATTTTTAAGGTTGTAGTACACATAAGCACAGAGTATGCAACAGTGGCTGTGTGTTGATAGAAATTGTCCTTTTATCTTATTGTCTCTTGCAGCTCTTTAAGGGAAAGTTTTTTGTGTGTCATGGGGAGGATACACGCAACATTACCAACAAATCTGATTGTATGCTGGCTAACTATAAATGGGTCAGACACAAGTACAACTTTGATAACCTTGGGCAGGTAAGCGCTTAACCTGGTAGAAGTTCCACAACCATTTGCTTTGTCTGGGCTCAGCTAAACAAGCTGTTTTAGATGTTTCTACAAGAGACTAATGCCTACAATTCAAACAGAATCTGTTATGTTTCTTTCCTAGTTTCAACACAGTCAAATGGAAGCAATGAAGAAAAAGATTTCTTTAACCTCTTTTATCATCATCTGCCTCTTTCAGGCTTTGATGTCCCTCTTTGTTCTGGCTTCCAAAGACGGCTGGGTGGATATAATGTATGATGGGCTGGATGCTGTTGGTGTTGATCAGCAGGTATTATCCAAACTGCATGTAATGTAATGTAATGTGATGTAATGTAATGTAATATGTTGTTATAAAATGTTGTGGATATTATATATTGGATTCACCACTGTGAGTTTGGAAATGGAAAAAACATATTTATTTTAAGTGGGTCACAAACAAATTATTGAGAAAAGCCACCCTGTCTCTCTCTCTCTCGCTGAAAACTACAAACTCTGATTGGACAAACTCTGTCAACACAATCAAAGCTGAAAAATCATTGGTCATCATTTCTGTCCTGGCTTCTACGAACTGCTTTTCCATTCATAAGTTCTTTCATAAGCTCCTCGCCGTCCCTTTAACGTATCTTTTCCTGTGAAGCGTCGTCTTTTAAACTCTTCACCAAGATATGTCTCTGTTAAAGTTTTAATAAAATTTGAATTTTACATTTCTCCCTGAAAATGAAATAGATGTGTGTCTTGCCTGGCAGTGGCTTCCTGGAGTTCTGTTCTGCTCTGTTTGAATGGAGCCCAGCCCCCTGTCCTGAAGCTAAAGCAATCATGTGTTGGAAATGGAACAGACGTCTTTTCTGCTATGCCTGCCATATATGCTGTGCCACTGCACACAGGAAGCTGTATATTAATCTAGCGTAGAGAAAGGCATCTTTGAAATTCCCAGTAGGATAGACCTTTGAACTAAAGTGTTATTGATTTCCTAATTCTGCACTATCATCATTGTATACTTAAGCAAGGCAGTTAACCCAGATGGCGGATCTGACCCAGCAATTGATATATTGTACTGTAGGTTGCATTGTATAAAGAATATTAGCCAACCCTAATAGGACTACAGTAACATACTGTGTTTGGTGCTGGTCCGTAGCATGAGACGTGTGGGTGTCTCCACCAGCCTTCTTCACAAGCAAGAACTTACCAGAGAATAGGATTTTTCTTCCACATTTTTTTATGATTTTGAAAAATTTAAGGAAAACAAATGGAAAGAAAAGCAAAATGCAATCAAACTAATGTGTGATGGTGGCCATGACTGAATTGCTTTCCTACCACTGAAACACACAAGATGCACTTTGGAATAGTCTCAAATCCTGCTGATATTTGAAATCCACGCTGGCTTAAATACATGCTGCCATTAAATCCAACAAGAGGAATTTTTTTCTATTAAAAATTAGTTTAACTTTTTGCTTACAATATTATGCTGATAATATGAGTCATAATATACGTGTTTGTGGTAAATGAGGAAAAAAAGCATTTCCACTGTGGTCTGGACTGGTCTGATTGTATTTATGTGATGTGTTTGTGTTTTAGCCCGTCATGAATTACAACCCATGGATGCTCCTCTATTTCATCTCCTTCTTGCTGATCGTGGCTTTCTTCGTGCTCAACATGTTCGTCGGTGTTGTGGTCGAGAACTTTCACAAGTGCCGGCGGCACCAGGAGGCGGAAGAGGCTAAACGGCGTGAGGAGAAGCGCCTCAAACGCATGGAGAAAAAAAGAAGGAGTAAGGAGAAGGAGCTAGCTGGTCGGTAGCCTTTCCACATCTTTCTGAGTCCTGCTTGATCACTTTGATTTGAACCGCGTGCTAAATTAGATGCTAATGCTAATTAGCGTTACCGGCGTATGAGGAATGAGATGCAAAGGCCCGCGATTAGTTCGGATCCTGCCCCTCCCGGCTTGCCTCTTTTTGCCTGGGAACGTCTCTAGAGCATGTCCCATGGCTTGCATGGTGATCAGCTTTTTGGGAGAGCAGGGTGCGCGGTACGTCCCTGCCCCGGGGTCTGCGCATCCTCCTTCTCTCATGCATGTAGGGCAGTGCAGTCTGAAAAGTAAGAAAACGCAATCTTAATCTTGTCAATCCAATTGGTTAAATCCGTCAGCTGCCTGCTCTGATGCTACCCAGGATGCACGGCGTGGTTATGCCAATGACCCTCCCGTTTGGTTCCACTGCCTGCTAAACTCAGCAGAACGTGTTAACATTAAACCAGTTTAATCTCTGTTGGATGCTAGCTGTTGTTTGGGGGTTGGCTTGGACGTCGGTCCAGCATGTTTGATCTGGCAACAGTCGAAAATGGGGATTTGTTTTTTAAAAACTTGAGAAATACAGATGTAAATAGATAATCTTTACTGTTTTACACAAACTAATACACTAGTTACAGAGTAGCATCAAAAGATTCCGCGAAACTCGCGCAAAAGGAAACATTACCTGCCTACACTGGCTCACAATTCAAAACTCAATAGTTTATACTGTAACAGCAGCCCCCCTAAATGTCCTATATCATCATTTTTGCTCATTGATGTCTGCATTTGATTTGCGCCTCTGATTAGCGTGACTTTTGTTTTATAGCTCTATCACTCCATCACAGCTATAGCTGAAAAGGAAAAGTGCTTCATTCATCTTTTCTTTTGCTAAAAATCTGATTGGTGTGAATGTCGCGATGTGTCAGGTCTCCAGCTGGAAAATGGAAGCAAAATATAGCGTATTAGCTCTGCCTGCCCAGCTAACAATATGAGATTGTGAGAACATTTCCCTAATGTTTCCATTAAGTAACAAAAACATTACAAAAATGTTATTTAAGTAACATTCAAAACATCCATTTTAGACACTGTATTAACATTTTTGCTTGGTTATAATAACATTAAGCAAACTTTTTAATTCTGTATTAGGAGAATATTTTGAGAACGTTAGCTAACATTCTGAAATTGTTCCCTGTTAGCTGGGTGGTCTGATTAATACTTTAACACCTCATTGCACATGATATCTAAATACCTTATTAATACAGCTTTAGTCATACCAGAAAGTGTAATTCTGAGATTTAGGAGTTTTGCTTAGCAGTGAAGTTGTGGGCATTCTTTTAGGTGAACTTGGTCATGTCAGAGTTGTCATTATTAAAGGAGTAGTGCACCCAAAAATTATTCATATATTGTTCCAAACCTTGACATATTGTTCCACAGTCTTTATTCTGTGGAACGCAAAATTTTAATTAATTGTACTGGTCGTTCTCTTTCCTGCAATTACAGTGAATATGATTTTCCTAAACTGGAACGAAAGCTTTCAGGCTTTCTAAGATAAAAATGTAAAGGTAAAAGCCTGCTAAAAGACGTGTGCGCTATATTCCAAGTATTTGAACCACTTTTATGATACTTTTTGAAGCCTGAAAGCCTCAGCCAAGAATAATTGCATTAAAATGACCGACAAAAATATTCCTTTTGTGTTCCACAAAAAAAAGTCATAGAAGCTGGAACGATATGAAAGGGAGCAAAGGTGAAAATAATTTCTTTGGGTGAACTATTTCTTTAACTAAAAAGATTGATTTTGTTTGCTTGTCAGATATTTCTGTCCGCAAAGTCTTTAAAAACTAATTGCTGCATTTTTACCGTGTAGGAAGACTTTAACTAATCTAGAACTTTAACTAGAGCCAAACGCCCGGGATAAATAGATGATAAACAGATGCATAAGTAGATAAAGAGTTTGTATGATGTCTCATGTACACATAGCCATAGTTTTATGTTGGACTCAGAATAATTGGAACGCCCATCAGCGCATTTTCATCAAACAATCCAACCTTTCCTCCCATAAATAAAACTCCTTTGCTTGCCCTACCTGATTAACACGGTTTCATTCTTCTAGATATAATGCTGACCGGTGTCAGTTGGTGCAGTCCTGAACACACATTGAAAGGTACAGATTGTTCCTGGCATGTCTATGTGTTCACCGTGGTGATGGTGGTGGTTTGGGTTCGGGTGGGGGTGGGGGGTGCTGATAGGGGCACCATCGATGGACCATGCTCTCACCTCATCAGATCTGATCTGACCACACAAGAATTGTCTGTGGAAGTCTTGTATGTGTGGTTTCCACACCTCATCACCAGTTCCAGCCAGCCCAGCCTGAATCTCACACAGGGGACGGAGAGAGAGAGAGAAAGATAGAGCGAGCAGATAAGAACTCTATAGAAACAAACATTACATACATTATCTTTTTTTTAGTTTCGATGACTTGCCTGCAGTGAGTTCTTTGGTGGTGCTGTAGGTGGTCTAATCTCTCAATGTTGCCCCCAACGTGACGCACTGTGGCTGACGGAAGGGAATATTATCACTGTTAATGTTTCTAGCTTTTATTGATCTGTCTGCTTCAGGGTTTTATCATTAGTTTGTTGTTGTGCCAAAGTGATTCACTTTGTTTTGTGATGTTTCCCCATAACACCGTTCTCAAAGATCTACTGACATCGCACAACTCCAAACTCGCTGTTGTTCAGAGGCTGCATGACTTTGTTGAAACTCATTTGTGACTGACGTGAGTGAAATGTTTGTTTAGCACACTTCCATTTTGACGCTAGAACGCTTTGCTTTATTTGGCTGTTTCATGTGATTTTGAAGCGATAGCACAATATATAACTCAATTACAGGCATGGACGGCACTATGGGGTGGGTTTTTAGGGCTTAAGCCTTAAATGTTTTTAGTAAAAAAACAGATTTATTTTTTAATCACATTGTCTTTATCATGCCTGGTCATTTTTATTACAAATAAAGTCATTTGGTATTGTAGTTCTGCTCTATAAATCAGATGTAGTCTAGCAAGCCACATTTTGGACTATTTTTCATAACGCCTGGCTCGTGTTGTCCTTTATTCTGCCACAATGTGAAAGCTCATTTAAATTATGGTCAGCGTTCCATTCTAAAGACAACACTGAAGTAATTAGACAATGGTGTTGACTTTGGTCCATACAGGTGCAATACGTTCCCATAATTTTACAGTCATAATTTTTGCGAAGTCTGGCCATTTGCGTTAAGACAATGCCATGAACCTTATGAACCTTGGCAAGCTTAACAACAATGTCTCTCGTAAGCACATAGTTTAGCAGCCGGCTGACCTCTAAATTAAACTTAAAAACGCACAGCAAACTAATGAAGTCTTAAAAATACAAACTTCTGACCTGTAGGCTTGTCTGAGGCTGACACTTGGGTTGGTGAGACCTTTTTATTTTTGTTCCAGTGATATTTAATGATTTATTTTTATACGAATTACACCTTGGAGATGTAACATTTCAACATTTGATATAAAAGTGTTTTATACGCCGGTGTTTCTTTAAAGAATGGCTCTACACACGTCTACAGGGCTCAGAGCCCTGAATGTCGACTGGCCCTAGAGTCCCCCATGAGTGCAGTAATAAAGGAATAGAAATATTGAAATGTATCAGGAGTATGAATGGACTGAAAGTGAAGTAAACCTGTCCAAGATGCCATATGTTTTTTTCCCTTCCAAACGTTATATCTGATTTGTGGAAACAGACAGTTATGACAGTTGTTTTTCAAATCTAACAGCAACAAAAGCACAAAATGATCTACATGCCAATTATATAACTATGCAAAAGCTGAATGTTTTTGTGCTTGGAAGATGTTTACTCGTGTTGTTCTCAGTGTAGCTGAGAGACTCTAATCTGCCCCTTCTGTCCATGTTCTGCCTCAGTGAACAAGAGTTCCCTCATGAACTTCCATATTTTCTTTCTTTCTCTCTTTTTTTCCTGCCTGCCTTCCTTCCTTCCTGCCATTACTTCCTGCCTATCTTCTTTCCTTTTCTCCTTCCTTTCTACCTGCCTTCCTGTTCTTCGTGTTCTTATAAACCCTCTTTTATAAGTGTTCCCTCTCTTTTCTTCTTTCTCTTATACCTATTTTAAAAACTCCCTAAGATTTCCTGTTTTATTGTCAGTTGTTTATGAAGTGGAGACTCTATTAGAGTAAAACTGCTGATGTGATAAATTATGAATAGGATTATGAATATGGTTATGAATTTGTCCATGTAAGTATAAATTAAAGGTTCACTCAGTCATTTTACCACAAAGAAGTTTAAATGACCAACACAAACAAAAGGTAAACAAACAACTACCATGTCAAACTGCAGCAGTTACTAAACAAACTTTTATGTAAAAATGCCAATAGGTGGCAGTATAAGGGCCACTGGGACAAATAAAAACCAGTGCAAAGTAACAAAAAATGACTGAGTGCACCTTTCATGTAATACAGTATAATAATACTTTTAATTGGTATACAGTATAATTAACATATATACCATCAGATATATAGGTATATACGTATAGATCACACACATTCACCTATAGACACATACATGCAGTACATCACCATTGTTTCCATTGCGATTGAGTTATGTCACTCTGAATGAAGAACTGACAGTCTCCATTTTGCATCTACTTAGAAGACAATCTGTTAATTAGTCAAGCGTCCAGTTACAGCAGATTTCCTAATTCTGTTGTGGGTTTCTGTTTGGGAGAGGTGGGGGTGTTACCCCCCACCGGTCTGTCTTTCTCAATTAGCTTCTGTTTCTCTCCTGTTGGACCGCCAGCGTTGCTGTACGCTCGCGTGTGGGATCAAAGGGCTGCTTAATCATATCACACGGCAGTAGGGCTGAAACCATCTGCCTCTCCTCTACCTGTGTCCTCCCCCAGTCACCATGTATTAGCTATTCTCTGAGGTGCATCATCAAAATCTGCCTGTAGTTTGCCAGGACATGCTAAATAAACGAAGCGTTTCATTTGAAGGTGTTTTTGATTAGGTAACATACTGCAGCTTACAGTAATAATAATGTGTGTATTTCTGTGAAATAAACATGGTAAAACAAGCTGACAGTCCACTGCAAAAAGATCAAAAATCTGATTAAACAAGCATGCAAGGGGCATAGCATGTGTCGAACTGTGTGAATGACCTTTGTTTCAATTTTGCAACAGTCTGTGGCGTTTTCTGTGCAGATAGTGTATCTACATATATAATTAAAAATATGTATAAAACTATAATTTCCTACCATAATACCAGAGATGAAGAAAACAGCCTAAGAAACTTTGTTTTTTGTGCTTTGTGCTCATGATTATGGACTGTGCAAAGTGATTGATTTTGCCCAATTTCAGGAATCATAAACTCAGTAATCAAGATTTCTTCTGTCATAGGGCAGGTTGTGTTTTTACTGCCAATGAATCTGAGCTTTCAACAAAGCCTGTGAAATTTTAGCACACTGTCCTTAGAGTGACTGCTTATGATCAACATCATTTTACATTTGCTCAGACAGTACACAGATTCCCTCGTTTTGTTCCATTCTGACTTTTTTCAGAATGTAATATGATTGGACAGCTAGCCAAGGCTTTTAAACATGACCAAAACCCTAAGATATATATAATACAGTCTAACATAGTTGATATCTGCCTTGGCCAAGATCTCACTGTGGTCATACTGTACGACTGAGCTGCAACGGTCATAAAGTACAGGAAGAGAAAATCACAGTGCACCAGCTGTAGTTTTACTATCAGTTTAGTTTCTACCTGTAGTTTTTTTAAGCTAGCATATAACGTCGTCTCTCGACTGTTGGGGAGCAATAAGACAGAGTGACAGAGGGAGAAAATGAAATTATCAAGTATCACGTAACCTCCAGTCTTGGCAGCAGAAGCCAGCACTTTGCTTATGTAACCTGGCAACTCCAAACACCATTTCCTTTCTTCCTACTGCAAGTGAAAATGACTAAAAGTCTTTATGTAACTTGGGCAAGCAACAGCCCCTCGAATCGAACAGATGGTGTAAACTTTTTAGCTGAAAGAATAACTTTTGCTCCCATTCCGCATTTTGCATGTCCTTTCCTTAGGAAAACCCCTGAACAGATCCTGTTCAGAAGCTCTATTGATTAGTTTCAAATGCAACATCTGAGTCTCACGTTTGGGTAGTTATTGGGAAGGATGGAATCTGTGTTACCATCTTAAAATGCGGGTAATAAAAACTGCTCGTTAACTTCCTCTGGAATGTTCTGCTACCCTGTGTCGAGGGTACGAGAAACATCTGAATTGTAGTTTGATTCTGATTTAGAACGCATGCACACATTGTCCTACATTTTAGCAGACTCATGCCTTTTGGCAGGAAGTGCACCTAATCTGTTTATGGTGCTTCATGGTTCATGCAGTAGGGAGCGTGTTTATTAACAGAATCGATAGAGAATAGAGTTAAAAGTCTTTGGAGATAATGTTGTTGTAGACTCTGGGTAAGATATGATCTTTTTCTAACCTCATAGAAGTTTTGTACTGATATGGCTGGCTGGTTTGTCATGTTGTGGGAGAGCAGGCTTGACAAATACCAGCAGTCAGAGGAATGTACCTCTGTCTGGGTGGTTAAATAATCCATGTGAGCTGCGTAGAGAAAATAGCAAACTCATGGAAGAGGTAAAAAGTAAAAAGATTTTCTGCAACTAGAACCAATAGCTGCATAGCTAATATGATTAAACTAATTAAAATAACCGTTTTTAAAATAACCGTGATCATGCATGTTTAGCAGATATATTGGTTGTGGAAATATCAGTGATGCTTTGCTGTATTTGTTTACAGTATTCATTTAGATATTATCCAAAGCAACTTATTAAAGAATAAGAATACTACAACAGATAGAACTTCGGTAAATGGAACATGAGAAGCGCCACAATGTAGTTCCAAGTTTTTTTTTGGTAGTAAAGTTCAAATTAGGACAGAGATGTAGACGCAGTTTAACAACAGTGGGAAAATAGCAGAGTTTTTTATGATGGTTTTTATTGTTCAAATATGTAGTTAATCATCTTGGTCCAACGATGTTTGGATTAGGAGGTTTTCAAATCAAAAAGAAAAGGAATATGTCTCCTTCTCTCCTTCTATTGGAAACAGAGGTAGACCGTCACATTTGAAACGTATCACCTTGGAATACATGTATAAGCAATCAACAATGAAAATTCTGTCATTATTTACTGGCATGTCCAAACCGTTTTTTTTTATCTTCAGCAGTTACAATGACAGTTTGTAGTAACCACAATCTGTCAAGCACTAAAAAGCAATAAAGTCCCAATAAAAACTCTATAAAAGTAGTTCATACTGTGAAGGTGAAGAGATTCTTTTGTGAAGAAAATTTTTGGAATATAGCGCATGACTTTTAAACTTCTTTTGTAGTGCTTTTTTCATCCCGTGGTTGCAATGAACTGTCATTGCATGGAAAATATCTATGTGAAGATTCTTTTAAAATGCACTTTCTTTGTTTCACTGGAAGAAAAACCACTTTAGGGATTTGAAACATTGTGAGGGAGAGTAAATAATGACAATTTTCATTTTTTGGGTGAACAATCTGGCACATGTTTCAGAACGAGTCTTGTAATCTTAGTGTTTCACAAACAACACCTTCCTTTTTCTCAGGATTATCTTGCTGTTTGTGGGATGAAATATGTTAGAGCCCTTAACTAACCTCTCATACTGAGTAATACGGGGTGACATCACTCTGCGTCTCCTCACATCTTCACCGTTGCCCATCCACACACTCTCAGCTTCACAGCCACCAGCCTGTGCCATACAGCCTCCATTTCAGACGGCCATCTGCCTCAAGTCAGACTCAGAAAGAAAGTGTGGTTGGTCTGCCACGTCTACCAGCATGATATATTGTGTGTGTGTGATTTATGTCTCGCTCTAGTGTGTGTTGTAAGTTTGTCAGCGTTTGTGTGTGTGTGTTTTCTCTTTACCATGCTCGCTCATTACTGACAACCTCATTTGTTTCTATTCCCTGATATTTAATTCTTATCTATTGTTTCTGTCTTTTTACCTTTTATGCGGCATTTATGATGTCATTTCCTGTTGGTTTTGACTCAGTGTGTGCTGGCATATCGTTCCAAAAGATGAACCTTGACAGAAATCAGGTGAATCAATAGTTATCTGCAGCAGACACTGACTCATTACTTTATAGAGCAAATCATTGACCATGTGCTTCAGAGGTATAAAACCAGCCTCAATTAAAAACCAATCAGCATAGACTAAATGAATCTGCAGTTTACCACCTTGCCTTTCGGGTGGCTGTTTTTATCACCTCTGCTTGTTCTCTTTCTATTTTTGTCTGACATTTTGTCATCCATGCTTCCCAATTGTTTTTCTAGCTCTTCCTTAAATAAGTCTTGTACTCCCACTTCCCACAATTCCCCAGTGCGCATGACTTTCACCCCACATGACTCATGAAAGTCATAATGGACAGATCGTTGTCGAACACATTGCTCAGTTCTGTGGCTTGTTGTGAGAGCCGCTCTAGAGAGCTCTGTCAAGCTGACCAGAAATAATCAACATTAGAACAGTAATCTCCACCATCAGGTCCTCACTCATGTCTCAGAGCCTTCAGAACCATTGACCATCAATAATTCTTCTACGTTCAAATAAATAAGATGCAGTTTGAAAAATGAGTTGTCCTCAACTCTCAGTGGTGTTTGTAGGACAAGTAATGACCAGAGTTTGTCTGTATTTCCCAACTGACTTCTGAGGTTCTAGCTGCTATATGGTTCATCTCTCAGATGGACATCTTCTGTCTCGCATATCTCCTCTCTTCTTTGTGTTTTATTTTTAATAACTTTCTGAAAGGACTTTGGACCTCTGCGGGTAGATGGGTTAGAAGTTCAAAAACTGTAAAATGTAGGTTTTATGATTTTTTTTTAGCATTATAAAGCATTATTTTGCATTAAATCAGTTCAATGTTTTTTCAGGTAAGCAGAAAGCTGCGTTTGTACACATATCATACGGTAAATAATTTGATGGGGTCCAGAGTTCCTGGTTTTAATTGTTTCTGACATGAACTGCAGCAAAATCAGCAAGAATCAAGTCTTGAGCATCAAGACCAGCATGAACTCAAGTCTCAATGGGACAGAAAGACCAAGAGATCTGTTCTTGTTTTCTCCTTCAGGAGCTGATGGGTATTGCACTGAGTTGAAACAAGAACCGCAAATTGAGGATTTGGTGGGCAAACAAGTTTTGTGGCTGTATTCAAATGCAGTATTCTGCTCTCCGTCCTTCATCCTAAAACCTTCAGTTGCCTCACCCAAATATCTGGCCATCGTTCTCAAGTGAAAAGGGCTAAAATTGCCATCTAAGCAAAGAATGTCTCATTAAATCATAGTCATGGTATCATTAGCTTGTACCACAAAAATAGAGACAGAGATGGAGAGGTCCAAGAGCCACATTCCCCACCACTATTTCATCCTCCTCGTGTTGGTTAAAAATAGTTTTCATCCATTTTCCCTCACTTTAAATCCTGTTAAAACTGATTTGGCTGATGTGGATGTTAGCTGGCACCATTGCTATGGCATGACATCAGAGTGGCAACACTGCCAGCAAGAAACAAAAGTTCAATCCATTTTCTGTAAATGGGTTGCCAAGTCATTCACTTTCCCCCAACTTCCATTTGTTTGGAGTAGAACTGGCCACCTGACTGCAAGCCAGTGAAAAACTGTCTCTTGTATTGAACTCAATGCAGTACTCACTAGATACTCAAAACATCCGGTTATTGAGACGGCTTTCCCTCTGTCACTGATTATTCATTTTATTCCTAAAACAAACACTTATTATAGCTCAACAGGAAGGTTCTGTTTATGCAGAACTGCAATCTGCTTCCAAATTTTGTTTCAAAATTGATACTGGTTGTTTTGGCCAACCTTTGTATCAGTCTAAGAACTTTTAGGATTTGCTTTTTTTAAATGAAAGTGCACAAATGGAGGGAGTCTCACTCGAGAGGGCAGGAGGGAAGTAGATAAGTGGGGATGTCATAAGGAAGTTGACCTCTCTGCAGTAAAACCAGGCCACTACACTTGTGAGCTGCAAACAGTTCTCAAGCCAGAACCTTCTGAAATTGCTCCCACAACCGGGGCAGAGTCGACACTGCCCGCACTCCTGGGTGCCACCCCCCTGGATACTGTTGTCTGCAGACCAAATAAATGAATTCAGAACACATGGGTTAAAAAGCAGAAGATTGACCTCATCGTGAATTTTGTGAGATCCTTGTAGTCATAAAAATAACAATAAATGAAATAAATAAATAAGTGAAAACAAAAGGGGCAATGTTTAGCCAAGGTTGGATGTCTAAGATTCATAAGTTGTACATTATGAACCACAGGTTATGTTGCACAGCATTTTTAAGAACGAAAAGAGCATGGCTCCAATTAGCCAAATTAAAGCCAGATGCTTTAAAAGATTCCTTTGTTAATTACCCGCAGAACTGGTGTAGCTTGCATTTTGTCCTGGGACCTCACACCAGAGTGACCCCGTATGTAATATACAGTATGTGCACATACAATGTCACATGGGCATATAAATGAAAATCCACTTGTTTATCACACATATGGAAATACTGTAGCCTATTCACCCTCATGCTAATGTTAAAGGTGAAGTGAGTAATTTTTCCGTGCCCTTTGGTGGAACGTGCCCTAGTTTGTGCCTGACCGGGTGACAAACTACTAACCTTAAACTCATAACTAAATCCTAATCTGCCTGCCAGCCACAAAGCAGGGCACTACTAGTAGTTTTTTTAAACGGCTGTCTTCATTACCATCAACCATTGGCCCAACAATGAAATAGCCCCACCTCAAATTCACACCATTAGTAAGTTGTTTTGTTTGATAGCACCTAAAAGCCAGCGGTTTAAGTCTTCGGGGGAATGAACTGACAAACACTTTGTAATTGTATTCTTTGCATAATCATCTGAGCTAGGAAAAAGTATTTTACCATCCAAAAGATTACACGCATCACTTTTAACGAGCAAATAATTTGGAAGCGTTTCAGATGAGTCAAACTTCAATTCACTATCCAGTGGGAAGCAGACATGTGATTAAACTGCTGATGTGGCACCATTATATATAAAAAAAGAAAGGATGAACGCAGCACCTGTTCCAATGGCTGGTGCCAGGAACAGGCATCCTAATGGGCTGACAGGACCACAGGGAACACAGCTGCCGTTCACTGCCTGTGTGTCACAATGATAAGCCCCGCCCCCTGCTGCTCTTCCATCTCTCCAGCCCTCTCTGTTCTCAGTGAACTGAACGTCTAGATTAGAAGTGGATCAGATAGCAGAACTGGCATTTTCTGTGTGTACACATCATATTTGGAATTCCTTTGAAAGGAGTTTTGTTCATGTCTCGGGATGCTCACAACAATACCCATAATGCAATGGGAGATTTTGTTGTGTTGATATTTGTCTGTGAAAGAGCAGATCACAGGCACTGTGGCCTCAATTTGGGAGTCTCTGCTTTTGATCTGCTATTCAGGACTGATCACATGATCATAACAATGATTAAAGGAACAGTTTGCCTATAAAATAAAAAATCCTGCCCTTGGAATTTTTATTTTTGAGTGAACTATTCCTTTATCTCTCTCATTCTCTGTGTAGGGTACATGTATAATCTATCTCAGCTTCTTCTGTTTCCACTGGTTCCTCTTTCCGTTTCTTCCTCAGTGTGGGTATGAATGTGTATAAATCACTGTTTGTTTCAGTATGGTTATTTCATGCTTCCTTCCTGTTCCCGTGGTTCCTCAGAAGCCCAGAGTAAACCCTATTACTCCGATTACTCACCCACACGGCTTCTCATCCACAAGATGTGCACCAGCCACTATCTGGACCTCTTCATCACGATTGTCATCGGACTGAACGTCATCACCATGTCCATGGAACACTACCAGCAACCCAAGGTAGAACTTCCTGGAGTGCTTGTTGATATTCCATTAGGAGAATGAAGTCACTGCTTATGTAGCTGCATACAATTTTACTGATCAAATCACATCTGTCTAACTTTTATAGCTCTGGATAATATTTGCTGATCAAACTGCTGAATGTTTATGTATGTGCTGTACTGTATCTTGATTATTTCAGAGCAGCCAGTATATAATTTGGTTATATTATAATACTTATTTGCACTTTCAGTGTTCTGCACCAAGACATTTTGTACTGCTGCATGGGTAATATTTTTATGAGAGCAATGCTTCACCAAAATAAACCACACCATAATGCATAAACTGAGATGTATTCATATTTTCCATATTTTTATTCACGCTTCCCTGTGCATAATAACAACAGGGGCCACAGAGACAATTCATGAATATTCAATAGAGAACTCAAAACAATAACATGAGTTAGCAAATCAGAGATCTGTTCCAAAACTTATCAAGTTTCCTACTGTCTACATCCATACATCTAAAAGCAGCATTTCTGAGCCCCACAATTTGGAGCGCTCTACAAAGTTAGCAACTCTGGGTGGCACAAAAATGGCGCCCTGCGTGGGAGAGTTTGACGTTACCATGCTACTGAGCTAATGCTGCGATACCCAAAACAGCATAAACACAATTACTGTGTGTAAATTTTAACTATACAATTATTTGGCAACCACTTTTGCTCACCTGCCATCCTAGTGTTTTAATCTAGGAGATCTTTGCAATGCATTGTGGGAAAGACACATGCAATGATGGGAAGAAATTGAAGGTGTATTGAAGCATTGAAGGTGGTTTTGTTTGGGTTTTGTTTTGAGTTTTGTTTGATGGCATCTCCTCCACTTAGAGCTGCTGTTTATTGTCCCCATCAGACAGCTCTGTTGGGATGGTTCCTAGGGCTTGCACCCATCACTAATGGAGGTCCATGACCTCACACGTGTCTATAAATAGCGGGCTGTTTTAATTAGAGCCCTGGCGGCCGGCTGAATCTTGGAGGAAGTGGAGCAGTGGGGATTGTTAGGCTTTGACCACTTACACACTCATTGGGTGAACAAAATCAATTGATTTTCTGGTGCGTTGTCAGGCTAAGCCTGGCCTTAATTACTGTGTGGCGCTCGAGGAAAGGCGGACCCCAGGCAGCGTCCGCCAACACTGTCAGACCCTGAAAATGCCAGCTAATGACTAGTGTGTCCCCTGGGCTAATCTGCCTACTTATAGCTCATCATCTTTTCCACTGATTGATTGTGGAGTGAAGTATTGTCATCATCCACAGACCACAGTTTGTGTATTGATTTGGAGGTTTGTAGGTGCTTGTTTTAGACAGTTTTTATAGTTTTTAGTTTAGCTTAATTAATTTATTAATTGCATTAGCTTAAAGATTTATTGCTAAGGCAACATTTCTCTTAAGGCAATAATTTTCTTTTAGGTCTTTTAGGTCAAGTTTTTCAAATGTATTTTGTCATATTTATGCCTGTATTTTGTTTGATTTCAGTTAACAGAAATGTTTTAACAGTTTTGTTAAACTATAAGAACTTTTTGAAACTTTTTAAATGTCCATCCAGATGACTGGACACAAAGATCAAGATGCCTGTTAAGTTTGGTTTGAAGGTTTCTCACTTTGTGTATTATTTTACTGTTATTTTCTCTCAGGTTCTGGATGAGGCTCTGAAGATCTGTAACTACATTTTCACTGTCATATTTGTGCTGGAGTCCGTCTTCAAGCTCGTTGCCTTTGGGTTTCGCCGGTTCTTCAAGGACAGGTAGGAGATGTGGGCCTTCAAAGTTGCTCCTCTTAGTTGCTCCCAGTTAAAAAAAACAGTAAAGTCATTTCGATGGATGTTCACTGATGCCTGTAGATGGTTCTTTGTGATGCAATGGGGTCTGTTAGTAGCCCTAAGGCCACATCCCTTAAATGTGATATCACAGCTTTGAGATTCCTTGGTTTGCCTCAGACTGTGAGAAGAACATTGAGGGCTGAATGAGCTGGCGTCTGTGGTGGAAAACAAGGACCAGATTTATATCATTTGTGGTTTGGTAAAAAATCCACCCTCTTGAGGTATCCAGCAAGAGATATTAACGCTTAATTCATAACCACACAGTCTGGGTTTTTACCGATGAGAAACAAAACCCTAACTGATATGCATTCTTCCTAAATTAGTGACAAATAAGTGCCAAATACCTGATATTACGAGTATTTAGCACAATGTCATAACGTATATAAAGACAAAATGTAGCATCTGTTCTGTCTATATACACGGACTGATTAATTATTCGTTTAATTAGTCATGAATAATCAGTCATTGTGAGGATTAGGTCTAGTGTAAGCTTCCCTTTCTGTAATTGATAGGCTGTTAAAAGTTCTCATGTAATCACCCTGTTTTTTCAATGGCCTAATAAAGAGCGTATCATGTCAAAGTATTCCCAGATCCACTAATCCAAATGTAAGGCAGCTATGCAACTATTAACATAATAATGAGAGAACTCTCACACAAAAAATAATTGATAAGATTTGAAAATTACACCCCCACACACACAATCACACACTCTTACACGCTCTCACACACTCACACACACTCTCACACATTCTTACACACTCACACACATTCTTACACACTCACACACACTCTTACACATTCTTACACACTTACACGCACTCTTACACACTCATACACATTTTTACACTCTCACACATTCTCACACACTCACACGCACTCTTACACACTCACACACTCACACATTCTTACACACTCACACACACTCTTACACTCTCACACACAATTTTACACACTCTCACACTTTGAATCCACTGTTTAATCTTTCAGAACATGGTGCTCATGAGATGAAGGTATAAGAGTTTAAATTTTAAGTGTTTATTGATTTACAACATTGGAAATGGTTTTCCTGTTATTTTGATCAGTTTTTGCTTACAACCCGGTCCAAGTCTGCAGGCAGTGGAAGACAGAATTCTACTTAAATCGCTGGGGCCCCTTAGTGGACGAAACCTGTGGGAAAAAAGTGCTTTGGTGCAATCATTTGACTTCAATTCCCCCACATATCTAATGAAACACCTCTCATGGCTGCAGGCCACAGACAATTAAGGTGTCCTAAATCAGGCTCTGGGCTCTACCTCGCCCATGACAGTATAATATTTGACCCTCAGGGGGAGTTATTTAAAGTTAGACACAAAGTTTTAAAGCCATATTTAGACAATGAACATGCTGAGAAACCTGATGGAAATAGAAGTACCATTCAAGGTCACGATGAAGTTGCTTGCTCAAATTTCATTATCAATTTTCAATGCTTTCGGGGACTTTTTAGCCCTTGTGTTTTGTTTCAAAATTTTGTTTTACACATTTTGCATGCTGTACTTTTATGGATATCAAGTCCTCAGAAGTTTTAATTTATGAGCTAGAAAGTTAATATAATGAGTATTCCTGCCAATCAGTGATATCGGTAAGAAAGAAACGCCTTGGGCAATTTTCATATTAGGTGTGTAATGAATGTCTATCTATATTTCAGTGTTCTTGGGCTGCCGCAGAGAATTATGGGATACTTTTGGTTTCACAAGGCCGTTGCCTCATTAATAAGATGCAAAAATGGTGTTTGTTTTGATTATCAGTACACAAAATACACACAAAACAAATCGTACTGTCAGCATTAACAATTTAAACTTTCTTGTGGTCAATATTAGTTTGACACTTTAGGCATTTGACAGACGCTTACAGTACATTCAAGTTATACATTGTCAGTACAGGTGCTTTCTGGGCACCAGCTAAGCTACAGGAACACTCTTCAACATTCATGCGTACTAATCTTGTAAAAAAGAATTAAAAGATCATTCTGACAGGATGTGTTGCATAACAAGTGTCTTTCTGCAGGTGGAACCAGCTGGATCTTGCCATCGTGCTGTTGTCTATAATGGGCATAACTCTGGAGGAAATCGAGGTCAATGCTTCCCTTCCCATAAACCCCACCATTATTCGCATCATGAGGGTGCTGAGGATCGCTCGAGGTTTGTATCCTCTCCTCTCTCATCTCCCGCACCTCTTCTCTACGTTTCTCTCTCCTGCAGAAGAAAACACTTCTCAGCGTTCTCCTGTTCCACGGCGGATCAGGCTGGGCTGTGCATGTCACCCTCGGGATCTCTGTTGTCTCACAGACTGCTCAGCAGAAGCCGTAGTCTGTGTAGAAAGAGTCCAGATGGCTATAATGAGAAATTCACTTCACACAACCACTCTCCCCATTACACACACACGCACACACACACAAAGGCATGAGCTTCAGCACACACAGAGTGGGAAGCTGGGACGCTTGTCGGCTTGGAACGATTATTTTTCTACTAATGGAAGAGCTGCTGGGCGAGTCTTTATTGATTATTCCCTGAACAGAGATGCCCAAGCAAACACACCTGCTCAGATGTCTGTACGCTAGTGAGGTTTCGTGTGTGTGTGTCTGTTTCCTCCTGCATTCATTCAGACATTCCTTTAATGAAAGTCACAGCCATCATCCTCTTACTGCAATGCATTTAACCAAACCTCCTCTGCACCATCTCGTCCATGGTTGAACGGCTGTGTCATCAACATCATTAAAACTTCCTGTGTAGTGCACGACCTCAATAATAACACGCTCTGTGATCTGACCACTGCGAAAATTACAGCAGAATTAGATTCCACCAGCCACTTCTAAAGAAACCAGTGTCCTGCTTCAGAAATGGTCATAATTTAGTTTTACATTTTTGTATTTTTTCAGCCCCACAGGATTAAGACATTAGACTGTATTTAAATGAGTTCTGTACTGGTATAATAGCGCACACTGCCACTTCTCTGTTTTGATAAATACTGAATGTGTTCATGTGGGTGGTCGTATGTTAATGTGCTCACAGTTGTGACATCAGTACCATGTTTAATGATCAGGCCCATATGGAATCAATGCATTATTTGACACATTTTCTGCTCTAATTTTATTGAACAGAACATCTGCAGAATTAAAAAGGTACAACGTATTCCATCAAGCTGATGGTGCTACGCTCTTATTTGTAGCTGAAAGCATTTGCAAATTTGCCAGCAGTGTCATTTGCAGAACTCTCAAAGTGATGGACCTCCCGATTGTGCAGAAATCTGCAGAGATTTCTGCTGAGTTTTGTGAAGATTCGGTGTGGATCTGCTGATGAGTTTAGTTTAGCAGCTTAGTTTTTATAAATGGGCCGTGTGGACTGGGGAGAGAGCTTTGAAAGTTGTCTTTGAAAAGTTAAAAGTTGTATATTTTAAGAAAGCTGGGAAAATCCTGTTTTCCGGGATATGCCTCTTTTAAAGCTACTTTAAGGAAGCAGTGGTACCACTTAATATTCAAATAACTCCGTTAATTTTGTTCAAATAAAGTGTCTTAAAATAGCATCTTTGAAATTCTGATGTTGTACCAGTATATTAGTTAGGGCTGTCACAATATAAAATTTTCCCTTCATAATTATCATGGCCAAATCTCAATATCTGTTAACCAGAAAGATCTCATTGAGATACAGTATCTCTTCTACCAGGGAGTCCTGGTCAAGATGAGCACCCCTGATAGCATTATTAAATTAAATCATTTAAATTCATCATTTATTATGTTTTCTCTTTCATTGACAACGAATCACACAATACCATTGTGTTAATTGTGTTGTTAAATGGGTGCAATAGCACCACCTACTGTGTTGGAGTGTCAACCAGATAACTGACATAGAATTATTTATGATATTATCATGTGTAGCATTAACATGGTATCAATAATCATAGTTGCCATGGTTATTGCCAATACCGGTATATTGCAACACCCCTTTCACATATATGTATTAAAGATCATAAGAATCAGATGAAGTGGGCTGTCTTCTCATTTCAGTGTTGAAGTTGCTCAAGATGGCTGTGGGAATGCGAGCTCTGCTTGACACCGTGATCCAGGCCCTGCCTCAGGTACCACTCAAAACTTTTCTCCTCTCTCTGTCTGTCTCTCATAATGTTTCGTCCCTCACTCATCCATCGCATCCAGCGCTGTGAGAGCACTCGCCGGCCCCGTGCTCTGTTCTCCCGGGGCCCCTGCGCTCTCCACAGGCCTCATTTACATAGTCAATCTGCCATGAAGGGGCCGCAGTGGTGCAGATGGACTGTTTGGGGAACAGCAAATAGAAGCCAAAGACAAAAATCTCCAGCACACACGTTCTTTGAAAGCATCAGGGCTCCATTAGTGCCTGCAGGGCTTTGATTTGAAAATACACAGCACCGCTGGACTCCTTTAGCACTGCTCAGATATGCACATAGATAATTATACGTATAATTCTACCTCTCACTGATTGTCACTAATTCAATTACATCATGTTTGGTCTCCAGGTCTCTGCATCGCATCCTGACGCCCTTTCACGCTATCTGTCCCAGTCTTGTACTCACAGTCTGTTCTTCTGTGTTAAAGTTGCCCTCTGTAGTTCTGGGCCATTGATCCTCCCTTCCGCAATTTGGGAGAGGTGATCCGGAACAGCGTTCCGAGATATCCTGCCAGATTGTGTGAGCTTAATCCCCCGTCCTGAGTCACCATGAGTCTGTCCAGTTGAATAGTGCACTTAGGAGTGATTAAGGTGGGAAAACAGCCAGACTTGGAAAAAAGATTCCAATGAAATTGGATTTGTCAACACATCCAATCTGCTTCTCCTTTTTTATTAAAGTTGTGTGTGATCAGTGTGCTTGGATTATATTTCTTCTTTTCCAGCCAGGTGTTGGCTGTAGGCTACAGTTTTTTAATTCGTTTTTTTTTAATTGAAGGATATGACTTGTACAACAGCAAGTTTTGGATCTCGGATCTGATTGGACGAGCGAGATTCCAAACGAGCTGAAATTTAACAGCAGTGGGACGTTTTACTTCACTACTCAGGCTGTCAGTTCATGTATTGCTCTGTAACACGCAATAATTGATCCTGCTTTCTGTTTGTGCAGAAATATTTTGGTTAGCGGGCAAAAATAGACAAAAATGACTGTCTGTAATGTAAGCTATTGGATACTGTGTGTTTATCGAACAGTTGTGTGGTGTTGTGCTGAATATTAGCACCTTGCAACTATGATTGTGTGTAATATTAATTATTTTGGGGCTCCTGCCATTATTTGTAAGGACATGAGAGTGAGAGGGGAAATAAGAACACAGATTATAGATTCAAACCCAAATCTCCTATATGAGCACCACGGCTCGACGAGTGTCTGAAACATATGCCACGACACTCCAGCATAGTTTTGATTTTTATCCAATCTGGTGAAAACACACGTCATTTTCTTACACTGACTTATTGCTTTGTCACAGGTGGTATTCTGGGTCTGTTCTGTCACTTTCCCTTGTGCTCTGTGACCAACTCTTTTGGCCTCTCTCTCTTTCTCTCTCTCTCTCTCTCTCTCTCTCTCTCTCTCTTGCTCTCTCTCTCTCTCTCTCTCTCTCGCTCTCTCTCTCTCTCTCTCTCGCTCTCTCTCTACAGGTGGGGAATCTGGGGCTTCTGTTCATGTTGCTCTTCTTCATCTTTGCAGCACTGGGAGTAGAGCTGTTTGGTGATCTGAGTAAGCACAACAAACACACACACACATAAGACCATTTTTCCACATGGTCCAATTCACTCAGGCACACAAATGCTCCCTCACTCTCTCTCTCTCACACACACACACACACACACACACGTGCCTACACACACCTTAGATCCTCATTTGCACTGAATTCTAAATTAGTTTAACAGGTGTCTGTGATCCACCTGTTTTTTAAACGTGTTACTTTTCATAAAAAATGAAATGCAAGTTAACTTCTACAAGAGTTAAAGTTAATACAGTTATACTAAATGTTTTATTTTCTTACATTAAAATGCATCAAGTAAAATATTATGTATACGAGTATGTGACTGTACCACCTGATTAGTTTCATTTATTCTGTTGTGATTTCACTTTCTTTAAGAGGGTGATTATGCTACTGATGCTGTAATCTTCTAATGCTCCAACATTTATTACTGTCCATTCATTTGTTGTAATTTGAGATCACCCTCACACATTTTAGACTGTTTTCAAACCTCATGTGTGAGGTCACGCCCTTAAATACCTGCAGCAGATTTTCTGAAGACTGTGTGTCGGCGCTTTTGGCTCAGGTTCACTGAATACAGACAGAAATGATTCATTTCAGCTCAGCACAATACCAGGCCTGATGTCATTTCCATTTCCAATCAGCCGTCTGAAAATAAACGC
>JAZGTK010004133.1:0-25331 GCA_036877625.1 Ambastaia sidthimunki
AGGCACACATGAAAATCTCACAGTTGATTCCAGACAGAATAATTTTTTGCTTTTGTTTACTCCTTGTTTTTCCTCTGTTGTTTAGGCTTTATGCCAGAAACATGTCTATGATGCCTAAATGTTGCCTAGTTAGGTTTAACACCAGCATTCAGAGGTTTGTGCTGATGTAGTGTGTACTCCATGAGTCCTTAGTTCCGCCTGTTTTGATCTTTAAAAAGCTTTGAGGTAGACAAGTACTGCTCTTTCATCTGCTTTCTTTTCTTCCTGAAACAAACATCAGTTTGGACACAGAGCAAAGAATCCGTGAATAAATGAAATCCCAGTGAATAAAAGAGACTGTCTGCAGGGAAGGAAGTCCAGTATTACTATTATTGGGTCACTGTTTCATGTAAAGCCACAGTGTTATGATTATAGTTTGCACATTGAGATTGAGTTGGTGCTCGGGCAGATGATGCAGGTTTGAGTCCAGCCTGCAATTTCCTCACATTAAATTCAAATTAATAAATTAACTTTAATTGTCAGCTGTTGAGTCAGAATCAAACCTTTTTTTTTAAGCATCATAGATTTATGTCTGGGGCATATGCACTAACTGCTAAAGCACAGCTCATCTAATAATGTATGAATGATATTCTTTATATTCTTAATGATATAACAAAGTTCAATGCTAATATTATTGTTTCCTCCTGCAGTGTATAAAGACATACATCTCTGACTGGCATGTGGTCAATTACAAATATGAGGATTATTCTGGTGACTTCCGTCAACTTCCCACGTAAGACTGGAGTGAAACATGTTACAGCCTGTGTGTCTCTGATTCTAGCTGCCAGGAAACAACAGTGTCTCTCCTGGGCCATTCTGTGTGTGTGTGAGCGTTTGAGCTGTTGGAAAGATGTTTGTGTTGGAGAGAGCAGGAAGTGTGTGTCTGCTGAGACTCTGAGTAACAATAGAGCAGAGGAACATTTGAGTGAGATCATCAGCTCCACAACACTGTATCATCGCACTCACAGACCCTTTAACTTTCAAACCACCATCTGCTTTTTCTCTTTAAATATGCGGATGAAAATGCTGCCAAGATCTGATTACCTAAAAAAATAAAAATAAAATCATTTTTAATAATAAATAATAAATAATTCTAACTTTGAATGTATGTTGCTAATATTAGTTTAGTTTTAACATGTATGTTAATGATTAAATGTTGTTTTATTATTAGCTCATACTTTAGGCATTTAAAACCCTTCATTTTCAACGGGTGGGTGGTAAAACAGGCAAACAGTTAGCTAGACTTACATTCAAAGAGGAATTCAATATCTCAGGTTCATATAATCACACACGGGGGAAGAGGTTTAGTTGTGGGGTGGTAAGCTGATTTGACTGTCCAAAAACAATCCAGAACTACAAACAAATATTTAACAATGCAAAGAATAAACAAATATTTGTACATTTGCTGTGCTGCTGTGTGTATGTGAATCTAATGTTGTGTGTTGCTTTGTGTTTGTTTTGTACACAGAAAAGTGTCGAGACCTGAAAATTTAGCTCTGCATGTTTTCGAGGTAGATGAAGATGTAAATAAAGATGAGGTGAGATGAACAAACAACACATGATCAGATGTCTGTCCTACTCTTCAACTCTAAGTCTGTTTCTCTGTCATAAACTCTTCAGGAATTGTGAGTAACTGGTGTGCTGTAAAGCTCATAATAAATAAATAACTGCACCACAGTTTTCAAACCTCTTCTGTACACTAAGACGTGTTTACACCTGATATTAGAAGGAATATTTGTGATTAGATCTCAGAAACATACACAAAGGTCAGAAATTCCCATGAACTGTAAACAGTCATCCATCGCAATGTCTCTGGACCGCCTTCTCACTTTCAGTCAACCGCTGAGGTATAACAAAGGGGTTTAAATGAAAATCATTATGTTGGCATGCGTTAGCATGATGCTAGCATGTTTTAGCACTATTTATTACAATGCTAGTTTGATTTGACATGATGCTAGCATAATGTTAGTATGTTTTAACATGATGATAGCACGTTTAGCATGAACCTAGCATGATTTAGTAAGTTTTAACATGATGTTAACATGTTTAAACATGATGCTAACAGGTTAACAATGTTAACGTGATATTAACGTGATATTACTATGATTTACTTATAGCATTTGATTTGCATGACGCTAACATGATACTAACATGTTTCAACATGATACTACCGTGATTAAGCATGATGCTAATCTGTAGCATTATACTAGCATGATTTAGTGAGAGGCTATTATGATTTAACATTTACCACGATGCTAGCATAATTTAGCGTAAGGTTAACATTAATTATCATGATGATGGCATCATTTAGGATAATATGTTTAAGCATGACACTAGTATGCATTATGCTAGCATGATTTGGCAGGATGCTAACATTAATTGTCATGACATTAACATGATGACGATAGATGACACCAAATCAAAATCAAGCATAATTTAACATGACACCAACATGTTTTAACATGTTTGAGCAGGATGCTATATAGATACAAATAAATATAGCTGCAAACAGTGATGATAGGTACAAACACTATGGCACTGTAGCGACTTGGTGCTTCTCAAAAATTGATGCATAGTTGTCACGTGTTTTATTCCAAAAATAATTAAGGACTATTTTAAAGTCTGTTTTTTAAAAGTCTTTCGTAAGTGGCACACTTTCTGCTGCCAGTTGGTGGCACTACAACTGTGACTTACAGTAGCCACATCATTGTGGTCAGCACATAACCACAATAACATAAAATCCTTAGGAGGAGTGCTTAAAAGTTCACTGCATGCTCTTTTTCAAAAAGTGGGTAAAAATTCCATAGACTTAATCATGGGCTGAATTTTGTGCTGTTATAGTTGTGCATCAGAATGTTGTAGACATCAGAATCACCTGGGGGTGGGCTCATATTTCTTGGCTTGGCAAGCAACAACAAATGGTGATATTACAACTTCATAGCTACACTATAGCAACCAGTTACAGTACCCTAACAACTGCCCCATAGCAATCAGCAAAAAATATTGACATTTCAACTTTAGCCACACCCTAAACAACATTTGTAGTACCCTAGCAACCATGGAAACTGTCCAGCCATGCCCTAGCAACCATTTAGAGCAACCTAGCAACCAACTATTTAGCTATATCTCATAACCAAAACATCTGATTCAGAACACATTCATCTTTTAGTTTTACCCTGTAAACTGTCTAGCTACACCCTAGCAACCATTAACTGTACACTAGCAACCATGTAATGAAATTAATATCATCAGCATTAGAACATTGTACAGACATGTGGGTGGGCTTATTTGACTTGGGCTGTCAGTTTGCTTTACGTATTGCCCTGGCAACCTCCTGGCTACCCTCTAACACCCATTTACATCACCTTAGCATCTCATAACATCATGAATAAGCCATATTTTAGTATCTATCATTCTAAAATATGTTAACGTCATGCTTAATCATAATAGCATCCTGTTAAATCATGCTAACATTAACATGTTAGCATCATGTTAAAACATGTTAATATCTTTGAAATATTCAGGCCTGAGTTTTGCAAAGGCAAGCACCACTCAAATTCTCTTCAGAAATCTAGTTTCAGGAATCTAGTTCATTTATAATGTTTGGGACAGTACAGCATGTTAATTGGATGCAGTCAGACTCTGGATCAGAATTGTACTTTTCTTCCAGAATGCTCTCAACTGTGGAAGGTCAGATCTGATAACCTGACATGTGTTTTATTCTGCCTCGCCCTTCCCAGAATTCTCTCCCTTAACAGACCTAATTGTACTTCCCACAACAGTTTCCCACTGAAGACTGAGTCACGTTACTTCTTTTAGCCCAGACGTCAGACGTGTGCTGAGTTTATACTTCTGGGTTTAAGGAATACGGGATAATTGCTTGCGTATTGGAGTGGAGGTTTGGCCTGAACTCTGGACTCCTGGTTATGAATACACTGTAAGACTTATTGTTCTGATTTGGCTGCTGACCGATTTCTAATGTTTATAGACAGGTGCAGCCTGTTTTCTGTGATAATGAGTGTGTTTTGGCATCAAGAGATTTGCATAAAACGCACATGACCTTCCAACAACACAGCCATAATAATAACAGCCAGCAGTTATAGTAGGGTTTTATACCACAGGCAATCAGAGGCTTCTGCGATTTTTCAACCACATTGCACAGTCTTTGTGCTAATAAAGCAATGCCCTACCAACTAATCTACCGTAACACAGTTAACTAAATGATCCAGTGACCCCAAAACATATTTAAAAAATGAATGTCATTGCATTAGATAACAAAAAATATATTTACATTTATGCATTTGGCATAAACTTGTGTTTAAAAAGTTTGGAAACACTTATTCTTTAATATAAAAGAATAAGTTTAATATACTATTTAATATAATATTACATATTTATGTAATATAATATAAATTAATACTTTAATAATTTGTTATTCTTTAATAATAGGGCAGTTGTGGTTTACTGGTTAGTGAGTCGGGCTTGTAATCAATAGGTTTCTGGTTCGATTCCAGCGCCGGCAGGTAGCAACTGAAGTGCCCTTGAGCAAGACACCAAACCCCCGATTGCTCCCCGGGTGCTGCAGTGATAGCTGCCCACTGCTCCAGTGTGTGTGTGTTCATGACTTGCAGTGTGTGTTCACTCCTCACCGGTGATGGTTAAATGCAGAGGTCACATTTCAGCTGTGGGTTGGCTTGACAAAGCCAACACACTGTTGTTGTACTTAAACTTATTAGTGGTGCTTGAGAAAGACAGCATCACTAATACGGTCTTGTATTCACCTTTTTCTGGGCAAAAATGTGGTATGTTACTTGTTCTGCACTGTTTTTGTAGACCCATGATTAAGGGGTCAAAACAACCGGTTTATTAAGGAGAGGTGTGCTATGACTTTTATAAGTGATCAGGTGTATGTGTTGGGGGAGGTGTGGCGTAGGGGAGCACTCTGAGGGGAGGATGATCTTAAGCTTTCAAATCTAGGTTGAGATTCCTAGATACCTCTCTGAAATTGCCTACCCTACCTTTTACCTGCGTTCAATATATTAATTTTATCCAGTGATTCCCAATCCTGCTTCTGGAGGGTCAGTGTCCTGCAGAGTTTGGCTCCAATGTGCCTCAGCACACCTGCCTGGAAATTTTTAATTTGCCAAGTAAGACCTTGATTAGCTAGTTCATGTGTGTTTAATCAGGGTTGGTTGAAGCTAAACTCTGAAAGACACAGGCCCTCCAGGAGAAGGAATTCTTGACCTACACCTGTGTTCACTCCAGAACACCTGAGTAAACATAAGGGAAACTGACTTCATGCAGCCACCGGGACACCAGCTACTTAATTACAAATATATGTCAGGAAAGGTAGTTTTAGGAAAGGTGTTTGTTTGTTGAAAGCAGGTCTCTGTGAGGTCTATGACACAACCAAACTCCTCCAACAATCTCCTTTTGCCCATCCGCACATTCATGTCAGGAATAAAAAAAAACAGATTACACTTCATCTACAAAGCTTTATTGTGTGTGTGTGTGTGTTCGCAGAGTGTTAAGAGTAAAACATTCAGATAAACTTCTTTATCAAATCAGAGAAAAGAGGATCAGGTCTCAGTCCTGATCTTGGTTGAGAAATGCTGTAGTAACAATAAGATCTGAGATACATAAAGCTTGTCTTAAGAAAACCTTGTCAGTCTTCAGAGGAGAGCAGATCAAACACTGTTTTCCCTGCAGAGGTTCAAATACTATATTGATGTTTACCGTGTGTTTCTGCTCTTGCATTTATCTAAGGTTTTGTCCTGTTGGGCCTCTGGATTCTGTACCACTTTGACTCCCACTTTAAAGTTTGTTTTAGCTGCATGATCAAACAGAACATTGCAACACTAATTTATTTCGTGTGTGTGTGTGTGTGTAGGACACAGCCTCTCTCGGCTCTCAGAAGGGTGGGATCATCAAGCAGGGTTGGCTGCACAAGGGAAACGTGAACAGCGCCATCAGTGTCACCATGCGGGTGAGGTTCTTAATTCCTGAGATGTTGTGTCTACACGTGTGCTTGTCACATTTCATTGACACTGATTGTATTTCCCTCAGTCTTTTAAGAGAAGGTATTTTCACCTCACGCAGCTGGGAGATGGCTCATATAACCTCAACTTCTACAAAGATGAGAAGATCAACAAAGAACCCAAAGGAACCATCTTTCTGGACTCCTGTATGGGAGTCGTACAGGTATCCTAGAAAACATCTTTAATGCATTTTAAACTTGAAATTAAAGAGTTTGATGTAGTATGCAGACTTAAAAAACATGGTACACGTTGCATTCTCAGTTGTTCCACAAGGTGTGCTATAGCAGGAGTTGGCATAAAGTGTCTTCTCATGGCTACTTATGGGGGATCAGTCATTTAAAAATAATCTTTAGTTAATTTGTCAACATGTTTATAGCTAGCTACCTGAAAAATAAAGGCTTTTGGTTTAATAGCACAGACATTTGATCTCCATTGCCCCCTTGAGTGCAAAGGACTGTGAAAAAAATTTAAGTAAACATAGAATGGAGAAGCAGAAAAAAGAGACTTCTTTAAAGACAAACATGTAATGCCATTATTTTAATATTGATTAGAAAAATACCACCACGATTCCCACCTTYAAATAATAAAGATAGCACAAACATATTCTATTTTTGCTTAATGAAAAGGCTTTTGAAAGCGAAGTTTCTCTGCTGTTGTGATATTACTGTAGTTACAGTAATAAACGCACCCTCTTTTTTTTGTCAAGGTCTTGACGGTGTACAAAAAACACATTAAGCAACATCCAAACAGAGGAAAAAAATCATATGAGCAGATTTGTGGCTATGAACTATTTACTTTATGTTGGCTTGTTTTTTATTTGGGCTGAGTGAGATCGTGAACCAAGTGCTTAACAGTCGGCAACCCTGCTAACAGACACTACGAGTAACAAATAAAATTCTAAATTTTTTTAGATTTAAAAAAATATGGTTTGTTTGAAAATCATGCCACACCTTTGCCCTGGTGTTTTTTTTTAGATTATTTATTTTTGTTCATTTTCTCAAAGTTCGATCATTCTTATTAGCGTAAAATTAATCCCATACACTTGATGAACATACATTAGTTGCAGCAGCTTGAACCATAGTTTTATTGTTTAATTAAAATCAAATAAACTCTGTTTTGCTACAGATGTTTGAATAGAACTTGTGTGAACGAAACTTTTGTAGTTACCGGCAAAGTCATTTTGGTAATTTACTGGTAATTTTTTTTAGGATTACTGTGTAAAAGGGATTTATATGCAGGGTCCAAAATGAACACTCGCCAAGTACAAGATGTGCCAAATCCTATTTGGCTGGTAACATCATTATAGATATCAGAAAGATTCAGATTTTGCTCTGTTCTAATCAAACACTGAGGCTTTCTGCTGAAGAGAACATTTGTAGATGATGTAGAATCAGTTCAGTCATTTATAAAGTAACTGCATTTTACCTCAGATGAGTTTGTGAGACTTCAGTCAGTTCTGTAACTAACAGTAACTTTTCTGTGTCTGTCTGTGTTTGTAGAACAACCGTGTGCGGAAGTTTGCGTTCGAGCTGAAGATGCAGGATAAGAGTGCTTATGTTCTGGCCGCAGACTCTGATAGTGAGATGGATGACTGGATCAGCACCCTCAATAAAATCCTCAACAGCAGTTTTGAGCTTGCCATGCAGGACAAGAGGAACGGAGAGTCACATGATGGTGTGTATGTGTGAGTGAGTGAGTGTGCGTGTGTAATGGTCTTCTGTTATGGGACCAAATGTCCCCACAAATATAAATATAAAACACTGTGTATTGTAAAGAATATAATTATATATACTTAAAAGCTAAACAATACGTTAGCAAAACAATACAAACGCAAACAGGTCAAAACATGGATTTTAAGTTTGGGGACATTTGGGGTCACCCCTCCCTTGCCTTACAGTGGTTTGGTCCACTGCTTTCCCCCTTCTCCTCATCTACACACACAAGTCTGGTGGAGAGAACAAAAAGGTGTGCAGCAGTTGTGAAGCTTCAGTAAGTGTCTGTCAAGAGTATTTATTCACTTTAAGCATCAGATGAGGTCATTCCTTCATCTTTAATACAGATGGTGTTGAGTCATTAATAAATTAATAATGATACAAAAATTATGATAACCGAAGTATTTTCTTGTATTTTTCTACGAGTCTGCAATGTTAGCGATTGTAAAGTAGGCTCTTTGGATCTTAGGTCAAAATATTAAATATGAAATTCGCTTTAATAAAAGCATCTGCTAAATCAATAAATCTAGGTTACCTAGCTTGTTGGATAGTAAGACACCCACTACAACTAACACAGTGGTAAGGCTAATATATTAGGATAATTTTGTAGATGTACCATTGTGTTTAGTTTTTCAGATCAGTGGGTTTGCTGCAGTTAAATATCTAAGTAAGACATGTTCTTTGTCCCAGACGAAACCTAAAATACTGTGTGGAGGATACAAGATATTAAGTGGTGCTTAATATCATCACTGTTACTCTTGCATATTTCTTTTCTGGACAAAATGTATGTAACTCGTCCTGCACCGTTTGCCAGAACACTGTTGAGATAAGTGGGTGGCCTCTTGACTCAGACTGGCAAGTTGTCTTTAAATGGTTGCTAGGGCATGGCTAGACAGTTTCCATGGTAATATTTAGAGTACCCTACAAACCAACATGAATTAGCTGTATCGTACCACCAGAACACCATAGAGACATGGGACTTGGGTGTTTTAATTCAGACACATTCTGTCTATGAGATTTACCTTGTTAACTGTCTAGCTACACTCTAGCAACCAAATATGGCACCCTAGCAACCATGTAATGAGATCAATAAGCCTTACCTCAACATTAGAATATTGCAGAGACATGTGGGTGGGCTTATTTGACTTGGGTTGTCAGTGGGCTTTGGGATTTGCCCTAGCAAACTTCCTAGCCACATCCTAGCAACCATTTAGAACACCCTAGCAACTGCATAACATCAAGCCATATTTCAATATATCTATCATGCTAAAACATGATAGCGACATGTTAATTAATGCTAACAGTGCATAGCAACAGTCTAGCAACCACCCTGAGTACCTTAGCAACCACATAGCAACATCCTAGCAACCACATAGTGACTACATAGCAACACCCTAGCAACCACCTCGAGTACCTTAGCAACAGCCTAGCAACCACTTCAAGTTCCTTAGCAACTGCATAGCAGCACCATAGCAACACCCTATCCAACACCCCAGGTCCTTTAGCAACTGTCTAGCAACCATCCCAAGTACTTTAGTAACCGCATAGCAAACATCATAATAACACCATAGGAACACCCTAGCAACTACATAGCAACACCCAAACCATCACCACCACGGGTACTTTAGCACCAGGCATAGCAACATGGTAACATTGTGCTAAAAATTTGCTAGCACCATAAAATAGTGCTAAAACATGCTAAATCATGTCAGCATGATGCTAATTCACGTCATACTAGCATTATTAGTAACTATAAATTTGACGCATGATCTTAACTCATATTTAAACAAATATCATCTAACTCATATCGCTTTGTGTTGTTGGCCAAATAAATTGACATTTTATACAATTTTTGCCCATGGGTTAGTGTAGGGAGTAAGAATATACAATTTGTAGAGTATAAAAAACATTGTTTATGGACTGTCCCCATAAAACATGAACACTCAACATTCTGTGTGTGCGCGCGCATGAGTCACTGTACACACCATGATGAAGATACGTCTTCGAGGTTTGTGTGTGTGTGTTTCTGTGGTCAATCAGGGTTTTTCTTGGGTCAAAATTGGTCTTCGGTGGTGGCTGACCGGCACGGTCATCCACACACAGTAAAGAGTACCCTAGTACCCACGTGATCCGCGAGCCCAGTATTAACAATACATTTTAAATAAATACAAAGAAACAGTTTGTTGTTTTTGCTTATCCTATTTATTCATGAAAAAACAATCACTGTCAGGACAGATAGTAAAACAAAGCGATTACAACTTATTTTACAAAACATTAGCAAAAGATCAAGAGAGCAAGATGGATGTACATGTTTGCATTATTTAGAAAAAAAACATTATGCGTGGTTAGTACATTTTGGGAAAAACATGCAGCTGAAATAAGGCCATAAAACACATACTGAATAGTCCTGCTGAATTCTTTTGAGCAATTAGTCTTGTAGGCTAGAATATTTACTTCAAAATGATGTGAGAATCTTTCTGACTGCTCATTCACAAGCAACAATATAATGTTTTAAATTTTGGAGGTCAGTTTTTGTGCCAACATTGCTTTATGCATGGGAGTGTTAATCACCATGAATATTTATTTAATTCACACCAGGGGAGACAAAAGACACTCCCCCAATGGCTAATTTTCCACCATCAAGATGTGAGTGCTGTGAGGCAGGCTAAAGATAGAATGTGAAAATGCTCAGATTTTCATCTGTTTTATTGTAATTCCTCTGTGTGAAGGTGTTGTGCCTTGCAGGACCACAGTGTTAAAAAACATTTAAGATTTCTGCAATAATCTGCAATAATTGAGCATATACGTGAACGGGGGCGTGTGCGAAACCGAAACTTATTACCATGTGAATCGCGGCGGTCTCCGCTAATAACAGGTAATGAAGTGAGACTGGAAAGATTGAACTTCACCTTGCTTTCATACGCATTACATAAACTGAGAATATTTGTACACCGTTTTTAAATAGACATTCTAAGCTTTCTGCAGATATTTGTCTCGTGTTTGTGTGACAAATAAAGTTACAGTTCATTTTCAAATGCGCTTCAGAATGTATCCACCGAGAGAGAGAAGACAGAACGCGCATTCTGTTAGTTTTTTTAATTTTGTAAAAAGCACAATATTTTGTTTCTATCGTGAGTGTAAAACAATAAAAGTAGACACTTCACAGTTTCAAATGATATGTATCAAATATCTGTGTGACCAAAATCGACAGAGCATTTTAGTGTCTTTTGCACTGATCTTAAAAAAAGTGAATGGTCGCGCCGGCGCGACCGTCTACCCCAGAGGGTTAATTAATAATAAATAATGGCGATATCAATTGACTTCTAAGGTAATCAGTTAAACGAGCTAGCTGTTTTTATTGTGGACATTTTATTTAATGTTTATATATGTGTTAGTGAAAAGAATAAAAATAAACTGTTATATATCAATCCACACGTGATCTGAAGGCATCTTGAGTAAATCAGCTTCATATTTAACGAGGCTTATGCAAAATGCGTGAACGGGAAACAACGAGACCTGTTTAGCAGAAAACGGAAGTCTGTTGCACATAAACCCCATTACTGATCAAATAAGGCTTTGGTGGGACAAAAAATCGTTTTGGCGAAAAACCCTGTCAATGTTATGACATTCTGTCTCTCTCTGACTCTTTTCTCAGTAGATGAAGATCAGAGCAGAAGCGACCACTCCTCCAGTAGTATGGATAGTTTTCAGGTAGGTCCAGGAGAGTGACAGTTGCTAAGCATCCACAGTGACTGAATTAGAGATGTTCAGAACACTGCACACCACACAACACCGCAGTTTTCTGTGGACTTTTCTTGCAAAAAATGTTCCTGAGAATGATCAATTGATATGTAAATCAAACCAATAAAAGGTGGGGGCAGCTTTGAAAATGATTTGTTTGTTACCTCCAGCCAAATCTGGAGTGAATGTGAATACAGTAGATTAGAAGTGGATTAAAAGTCTCCTATTCTGTTCTGAAGTTAACTGTCAGTCTGTTTCTTTCCAGAATGCCAGAGATATCGAAAACAAGAGAAAGAATGAGGCACGGCTGAAGCTCTTTACACTGGACCCAGACTTACAGGTACAGATGCTCTGGAATTTCTGTGTAACAATTTGCATAGTAAATAGAGCGGCCAACTTGCTACATTAATAAGACTGAAGTATTTCCATAGATAAATCTCAGAGACTCTGAAAGATCTCACTGTTCTTCTCCCCATTTGCTCAAAGCAGAAGCTGGATTTCTCTGGAATAGAGTCGGATGTGAAGCCCTTTGAGGAAAAGTTTGGGAAGCGGATCTTGGTGAACTGCAACGATCTGTCCCTCAACCTTCAAAGCTGTGTAGCAGAAAATGAAGAAGGACCCACGACTAATGTACCACTTTGTACCACTCATTATTTTTTAATTAGGGCCCAAGCACTGAAAGTGTAAAGGCCCTGTTGTTTTCCTTAAGATTATTATTATTTATTTATTTATATAAGGCCCTCTTAACTTGCTCAAAAAGTTTTAAAGCTTTTTGTCTTTGGCCATTTGGGTCAGGCAAAGGCTTGATACATGTATCTGTCAGCTGAACTGAACAACTTTCTTCCTGACACCAATTAATGCATGTGACAGCGGTTTTCTGAGCTGCATCAGGTGTGAATAGTGCCGTAGTGCTTGGGCCCATCATCGCTTACACCGATTTACCTTTGCCTTTCCAGTGACATCTAAAGCATCCCCACTCTGTTTCCGTGGCTTATTTCCTGTGTGTGTGTGTGTTCCAGGTGGAGCCATTCTTCGTCTCTCTGTCAATGTTTGATATTCAGAGCGGTCATAAGATCTCCTCAGACTTCCACGTGGACATGAATCATCTGTCAGTGAAAGCAATGCTGCCCACGCCAGCTGCTCAAGTCAGATGCACAGTATCAGAGAGTTTGCAGACCGCTCCACCTTCAGATGCTGCTGTACAGTATCCACGACAGGTGAAACACACACATCCTTGCTTTAACAAAACTTCACATTTCTCCTTTAAAAACCCTCTGTACAGGTATTACAGTAAGGGTCTTAACACACCAAACCTACATCAATCAAGTATTGGCAAAGAAAGTTGACTGTGGTGTTTCCTTGCCCATGTTTTTTCCCAAAACCGCCAACTATCACTTCTGTTCTGCACCTGCGTGAGAGCGAGTAACTCACACACCTGCAGAGAAAAGAGGTGCTACAACTGAATATACTGTACAAACCGTAAACAGAACTGAGCTAGGTTGTCATTGTCTTGCTGTGCATTCTGATTTGCATATCTTCATATATAACGACTGTAAAATAGTATAATTCAGTAAAGTTAAATAAGACGTAGAGTTATATAAATATAATAAGCCATATATACAACTGTATAGCTCTTTGTGGTAAGGAACACACCACACTTGGTGCTTGGTGGTTTTCTTGCTCTTTTTTTATTACAAACTGACAAGGCCTTTTTGTATATTATCCTTTAATTAATATATAATAGCTTCTCAGAAAGCGATTCAAATTAATATTAGTGAAACCTTGAGATTTGTACAAATTGAAGTTTATTTGATATGCATGTTGTGTGTGTGCAGGGAGTGTTTTCTGTGACATGTCCTCACACTGACATCTTCCTGGTCGCTCGGATAGAGAAGGTTTTACAGGGTGGAATCACTCATTGTGCTGAGCCATACATGAAGAGCTCTGACTCTGCTAAGGTACCACTGCTGTGTGTGTGCGTGTGATAGTGTGTGAGCATGATCACATTTAGGGCCAAACAATGTAGGTGTTTCTGGACCACACACTTAAATATAAACCTAGTAACAGATGAATAGTTTATTAATTCTCTGTTCTTTAGTTCTTTTCTTTGGTGTCTCCTCAGACTGCGCAGAAGGTTCTGAAGAACGCTAAGATGGCCTGCAGCCGGCTGGGTCAGTACCGCATGCCGTTTGCATGGGCTGCGAGGTGAGACATTGAGATTTCACACCAAGCTCTCACTGAAAGGGATTTACCCAGACTACATAGCCATGATGTGGGTTACAGTGCCATGATAAGCACTGGACAGCAGTGATGTATTATACTACAAATGACACGACTCACAACAGATGTGTGTAAAGTCACTGTATTAGATTGACCAAAACAAGTTGATACAGAAACTTTCATGGAAATAATGACACTGTCTGTGTGTTTTGTTCTGGTAAACAGGCGTTGACTGTAGTTCGTATGCCATACATTTCTGTTTTTCTTTCCAATGGGACATTACAGATGTCTAGCCACAGGAAGTGTGTGTGCCGTTATCTCTTTCGTCCGGGTGGAAAATGGCATAACGCATCAGTAGGAAAGCTTTGCTCAAATGTGTCTCATCTCTTTCTCAGGCCTGTGTTTAAGGATGCCTCTGGGACAGTGGATAAGAACGCTCGGTTCTCTGCACTCTACAGGCAGGACAGCAACAAGCTGTCCAACGAAGACATGTTCAAACTCCTCACAGATTTCCGCAAGTCAGTGGCTTTCAGTAATAACATTGTTAAATACTTCAGGTGTTCGTAAGCCTGGTGTTTTCTCTGCGCTCTGTGAGGGGAAACAATAGTCTCAGTCCATCTTAGTCCAGCGATCACTCCCGTTTCTTTTCCCTCCTCTGTTTGTTTTTGTCTCAGGCCAGAGAAGATGGCCAAGCTGCCAGTGATTCTGGGTAATTTGGATGTTACTGTTGATGACGTTGCACCAGATCTCACCAGTAAGATTCAAAGTACACACTGTTGACACACACACAAACAGTTGCAGACATATTTAAAGATGTCTTTCTGCAGAAGATTTTCAATTTTTTTATATTTGTGTGTTACGTGTTTCTCACTGATTGGCTGATCTGTGATCTCATTCCTGTATGTTTTTCTCTGTTCATGCATGTGTCTGTGTGCGGTGTGTGTGTCTGTTGTGTGTGTGTAGACTGTGTCACCCCCTCTTATTTACCACTCCGTCAGCCTGATGGTGTGGATCGGGGGAAGGTGGCATTTGAGGTTGAAGAATTTGTGCCGTCCATCGCTAAATTCTCTCAGCCTTTTACTGTTTACAACAATCACCTGTACGTTTATCCACTACACCTCAAATATGACAGCCAGAAAACCTTTACCAAGGTAAAACAACACTAGAACCTTCTCAGCACTGACTTACTCTGCTCTAAGCCTTCTAAAGGCACAGTTATTTATGGAAACTGTCGAGCCCCCAACCCAGATCATTACTGTTGCTAGGTCTTCAACACTTGCTTGCTCTGTCATTGGCACACAATACTTGTAAAGTTACATTTAAACTATTCAAACAAACAGGACATTCATAGACTTAAATTAGATAAAAGGAAAATCTTGTCAGATGATTAACGGACAGTTGTAACTGAAGTGGGATAAGTCTTTAAGGCTCAGCTGGGTGTGCTTCATGTTTCTCCGCGTGTCTGCAGGCCAGAAACATTGCTCTTTGTGTGGAGGTCAGGGACTCAGATGAGGAGAACGCTGTCCCGCTAAAGGTAGCACCACAGACAAACGCACACACAGCGAGTAAGTTGTGTAAATGTTGACTGTCTGTGTGTTGGTGTGTTGTCAGTGTATATACAGCCGATCTGGAGGAACTTTGTTCTGTCAGAGAGCATTTGCTACTGTCCTGCATCACCAACAGAACCCAGAGTTTTATGAAGAGGTGAGATGTTAATGCTGAAATCTGTGCGTCTACATGCATCTGCGCATATGTCTGTGCGCTTCTCTGTGCATGCGTTTTTGTGTGTCTGCGTGCGCATCTGTGTGTGTCTGTGTTGTGTCATAGCCTCCGTTCACTAGAAGCAACAGGAATGTCGTAATCACAGCTCATCACATCAACGTACATAAATAGGGGACTACCAAAGGGAGAACCAACCCAGATTATAGGCCATGATGGTAATAGTTCCATTTAGGAAAGACATGGTTTTACCAACAGGGAAACCGAACTGTGGGAAGTTACTCATATGGGATTACCAAAGGAAATCGGTACATATGATAATGTGACAACCATGTCCTACTCTCGTGGGGGAAGGGAGTGCAGTCAGGAGGGCCTTCTTTTGGGGGAGGGCACTAAGCTCGGCTGACTCCTAGTGCTCCTAAAGGCCATAAGGTCCAAAGGGAGGTATTAGATCCTAAGTGGGTCCATGGAGGGTTCAATCTCCTAGCATCTCTGAGAAATCAGATTATCAAATCATGCCTACCTAAGGATTTCCCATTCAGTGTAACGTGATGTGCTACAATAGCAGCCATGGACGTCTTCAGGGTGGAAGGAGACAACTGTCTCTCTTCAACCTCTCCTGTAGGAATGTCAGCATGGATCCAATGGGGCATGTCTGCGGGTTTTCCCTATGGTAAGAACACCAGTCCACAAAAATACGGCACTTAAATGCGTAGAGCTGCATATTGGTGGGGCTCTAGCCTGAGTGATGGCATTTACCACCACCGGTGGCAAATCACCTTAGTCTTCCGTGTCCCGTCCAGTAGCCAGGCGTTCATGCCATGGGGGCCCTCAGTTAGAACATACCAAAGCAGACATACCAAGAGCCAAAGAGATCCACCTATGCCACACTGAACTGGTTCAATATGAGCTAGACCATGTGGGGGTGGAGTCATCAGATGATGGAGTCATCATCTACAGAGCGAGAGTGCATCCGCACAGTTGAAGTTGCCCCGGATGTGTGGCTTGAAGAGACTTCAGCCTTTTGTGACTCAATAGAATGAAGTGACAGGTAAACTGTGGCTTTCAAAGGTTCAGGCATACCCAAGTCATTTGCATCAGATGGTGTAAGCCTGCCCTCCGATGCTGTGATCGATAACTCTTCAGGGTGCTTTCCTAATTTAATTTCATAGTAATACGGTGTACCCCATAACATTACGCATTTTATATTTTCTGTTTTTTGTGACTTTTTTTTCATGCATCATTTAGTTTGTCTGAAACATGACTCAAAGCCACATAAGCTGTCTCTTCTTTGTCTCTCTGTGTTTCATGATGGTTGTTGATCTTTTCAGTTTAAGGTTGAGTTACCGGCTCAGCTGACAGACAGACATCATCTGCTCTTCACCTTCTATCACATCAGCTGTGAGAGTAACAGTAAAGCCAGTACCAAGAGAAGAGAGCAGGTGGAGACACAAGGTGACACACACTCTGTATTGAAGGCATTTGCGTCCCACTTTATGCTATTTAAAAAAAAAATAAAAAAAACAACGGGGAGCGTAGTTAATTTTGGACTTTTTGAAATTTATTACAATTAAAAATAATGCAATAAATGCAGCATTCATTTCGCTTGCTGCTGGAGTTTTTGCCACATTCTTTGACTAGTGTTACAGTACATGATCACATCAACTGTGTGCTGCTGACCAGCTTCATGAAGAAAGAGAGAGAGCAGCCAAGGATGCTTTGCATGATCCTGTCATCGGACGCGCAATGCGCTTTTGAAAACTTGAGTGGTGACTGAGATGAGCAAAAAGTCTTTTTTTTTCTCACTTTTGAATGCTGTGTCCTAAAATCATGAGGGTGGTGTCCAAAGATACCTTGAGGCATATGGAGTCCTAATGTTCTATTATCTTATCAAACACAATTGAGTATCGTTACAAAACTCTTTATTACCGATTAGTCCACAAATATCTTACTTTGTACCTATAGTGGGTGAACATCTCTATTGTTTTTGTTTTCTTTTTAGGGTCAAGCCCTCTTTACATTTCTTAAGGCATGCCAAGTCAAACAATTTCTTTTGTTCCATGGTCGGCCATTATAGGTGTTCACCATTTTTTTTAATATGCAGTATTTAAAAAAAAAAAAAAGCAATTGTGCATCATTTCAAACTTTGGTATGGTTTGTCACCATAGTCTGAGGTGATCTGCAAAGTTTGACTGGCACCATCAAGTGGTTAGAAGTTATAAACTGTAAAAAGTTATGGAAACATGATTGACTATCTCATTCAACTTCTTTGGCTTTTTTTGGCTCATGCTGAATTCTACGATACCAAACTTTTGCAACTTTTGCATTTCAATTATATTGAAAACCTACTTTATCAAACTCCTCCCACAGCATTTGTCTGATTTGCATGAAACTTGGCATTTATCACCTAGATATGACAAATCACGTTAACATGTAAATTTATATTGGCAACATGTTTGTGGGGCAGTCGTGGCCTAATGGTCAGAGAGTCGGACTTGTAACCCGAAGGCCATGGGTTTGAGTCTCGGGTCCGGCATTGTAGGTGGGGGGAGTAAATGACCAGCGCTCCCTTCCACCTCTAATACCACGACTGAGGTGAGACCCTCGAGCAAGGCACCGAACCCCCAACTGCTCCCCAGGCACGGCAGCAAAAAGGCTGCCCACTGCTCCGGTGTGTGTTTACTACTAAACGGTGTGTGTTTGTTCACGATTGTGTGTGTGCGCACTTGGATGGGTAAATGCACAGCACAAATTTCAAATATGGGTCACCATAATTGGCCACACGTCACTTCACTTAAATTGTGCTGCCATAATGTTAAAACGCACACAGTAGCATAATGTTAAAACATGTTAGCATCATGCTAATTGTTAGTGTTAACATTCTAAAATGTTAGTGTATTGCTACTCAACTATTTATATAGCATTTTCAACACTACAAGTGGAACTAAAGTGCTGTACAGAAGAACAAAAGCATATGCACAGCTTACAAAGCATTTTCAATGCTATAGAAAACATACGTTTACTTTTATTTTCCCCAGGAAACCATAAACATCCTCTAACCAAATAAAAAAAGACCATCTCAGTCTTGTCCTCGTTCAGTTATTCACCAACTAGCACTATTCACCAGCAGAACTAATTAAGAATGATCAACTCTATAAATTTGCCATGGTAAGAGCTAAAGGAAATAAAACCGTTTCCAAAATCATTGTAGGATGCCATTAGAGACCCTGGAGACCTGGTAGATGTAATGTGTTTGTAGGAGAAAATAGAAATGCTCCAAGATCCAAGGAAATGGAGAATCTCAAAATACCCTTTTAATAACCTAAAGAATAAAAAACACCATAATCAAAAGAGGACAGACAAAGAGCTGAACAAAACCAAAGACTATATATAAACATGAACTAATGGGCTAACTAAAGAAGACACAGGTGAAACAATCAATAACTAGGGCAACGGGGGAGGAGCCAATGATGAACTAATTAACAGGATGATGACTAAATTAACAAATGGGGGAAAAGGAAACCAAAAAACAGGAAAAGACGCAAAGTACAAACACAATTGTGACAGTGAATAATTATATCTTTAAGCTGCAGCAGAGAAAGATACAACAGAGGCAGAACAATTATTACCCAGAGCACCATATTGAATGTTAAAGCTAAAAAGAACAAATAGCATCAACAATCTTCAAAATAGCATCAAAAATCTTCTGCTAAACTGTGCTAACATTATGATTAAACTGTTGTCTAAAACTATTGTAAACAGTTTTATTATAAATTATATTATATATTATAAATATTATAAATATTTTAAACTGTTGAGTCCAGACTTTATCAAGCCAGCATAAAGAAAAATTTCACTAGATGGAAACAATTGAGATAAAACTTTGTTGTTTAAACATTAATTTTGATATTCAGTGCAATTTTGTATGATGACAAATTCTGATGTTAGGTGTGATTAATCACAATTAATGACAGAAAAACGTGTGGTTAATTATTTTTGTTTTTTAATCAATTGACAGCACTAGTAATTACATGAAGAGACTTGCAGGTACAATTTAACAACACGTATGTACCCAATATTTGCATTGTATACATTGTTTTCTTATGTAAGGACATTTCTTTCCTAAAATCGTAATTAGCACCTGAAGAATAAAAATAATTATAATTGAAGGCATCATTGCATGTATCTTCTAGTCCAAGAATGAATGATGCCACAGAAATACTAATCTAAATGCCTATATAGAGTATTCCAGACTTGCCACTTATGAGGCTCCATGATGGTGAGACAGAGCAGCGGGTCGCTTTGAGCTAATGTCTGTGCCGTTGCCTGTTTTCAGGACTGGTTTTATTCTAACGCTCGTTCTGTGTGTGTTTGTGGTATGTGTGTCTGTAGTGGGCTACGCGTGGCTGCCCCTGCTGAAGGACGGCAGAGTAATTCTGACTGAACAGCAGATCGCTGTAGCTGCTAACCTGCCTGCTGGATACCTGAGTTGCCATGACAACAGCAGCAAGGTGAGGTTGGACTGGGTTTATAAATCATTTTAAAGAAATAATGCACCAAAATATTAAAACTGTCATAATTCACACAACAGCACACCGGTCAGGAGGTGAAGTGGGTGGATGGGGGGAGGCCACTGCTTAAAGTTCTCACAAAGCTGGTGTCTACAGTCTACACACAGGTATAACAAACACACACACACACATTAATACAAAATATAATTAATTGTTTATACTTTAGATGTTTTGGAGTGACCTCATTATTTTCTCACAGGATCAACATCTACACAACTTCTTTCATCACTGTCAGCGTACTGAAGCCACCGGACAATCAGGAGGAGAACTTGTCAAATACTTAAAGGTACTGCCTGTTTTCCTGTCTCCTCCTCTCTGTTTGTTCAGACTTGATAGCAAGCATTTCTTACCTGTCTCATCTTGAGGTAACAGCTCTTCTTGAAACAGACTGTAACATTATGGTTATGGTTCAGAGAAGTTGTTCCCTCTAGCTAAATAGAATGATAAATAGTTCTGTCCCTCTGTCTCTCTCTGTTTAGAGTCTGCATGCCATGGAGGCTCATGTAATGGTTAAGTTCCTCCCCACGATTCTGAACCAGTTGTTCCGAGTGTTAACCATCTTCAGTCAAGAGGATGTTGCTGTTAATGTCACCAGGTCTGAGCCGACAGGTTTTCATGTGCTATAATTATGGTGGTCAATATAATTACATTTTTTTTGTTTAACATGTAAAAGTAATTAATTTTTTTTTAATACTGTCTTTGTTTAAATGCGTACTTGTCCTGTCACTCCTCTCTTCTCCTCTGTTCTTACTCTACTCTCATTCCTCCCCTCTCATTCCTCTCTTCTTTTCTCTTCTCTTTTTCCCCTCTCTTCTCTCTCCTCATTCCTCTTTTCTCTTCTCACTCTTCTCCTTCTACTCTCTTCTCACTCCTCTTCTCTTTTTACTGTTCTCTTCTCACTCCTCCCCTCTCATTCCGTTCTTCTCTTCTCACTCTTCTCCTCTACTCCTCTCTCTCTCCTCTCATTCCTCTCTTCTCCTCTCTCTTCTCGTATTACTCCTCTCTCCTCTTATTCCTCTCGTCTCTTCTTACTCTTTTCCTCTCACTCCTCCTCTTGTTACTCTTCTCCTCCTACTCCTCATTTCTCTCCTCTCCTCTTACTCCTGTCTTCTCACTCCTCTCATTCCTCCTCTTCTCCTCTTACTTCTCTATTATGCTTTCTTCTTACCTCTGTTCTCAGGGTGATGATTCATGTTGTGTCTCAATGTCATGAGGAAGGCTTGGAGCACTGTTTGCGTTCGTATGTAAAGGTGAGCAACACTGTGTTCTAATATAATGCTTATAACTCTGTTAAAGGATGTTGTTACAGGAGGATCAACCTGTAGTAGAAATATTGACAATATTGTGTTTTTAAATTTAAGATTTAAAAATAAAGATTTTTCTCTTTTCTTTATTAAATACCAGCAGTGTGTCAGCATGCTATTAAATAAAAGATTCTCATTGAATAGTTGGACATGTTTTGTGCATGTGTTCAGTTTGTACTGAAGGCCGAGAGAAATCCAACCAATGGTAAAACCGTTCATGAGGAGCTGGCCAAAGCCATGACTACCATCCTGAAACCTTCAACTGACTTCCTGACCAGCAACAAACTGCTGAAGGTGTGAACATGGCAGTATATCACTTAGAAAGTCTCTGTCAGAGAATCATTTTAAGATGTTTTCTTTTCTTGCTCTTGTCCTGCAGTACTCCTGGTTTTTCTTTGAGGTTTTAGTGAAGTCTATGGCCCAGTACCTGATTGAGAGTGGCAAGGTCAAAGTGAGTAAATGTGCACATCTTACTTCTAAATTATTTCTGTACTAAAATGTGTAAATTTAATGTATTGTTTTCATTAAATCCATAAGTGACCCTGCCATGCTTTAGGTTTCCAGGAACCAGCGTTTCTCTGCTTCCTTCTATCACTCGGTGGAGACTCTAGTGACCATGATGATGCCTCATATTGCCCAGAAATACAAAGATAACCTGGATGCAACGCGCAATGCCAATCACAGCCTGGCTGTTTTGGTCAAGGTGAGCCGAGCCCACCCCCTCGCTCCAAACCGTGACTGACAGCTCAAATCAGCCAACCCTGAGCACATTTGATAGAAGTTGAATGATCGATTGGTTGATTGTTTCCTCATCTCAGAGCATTAGTTTGAGGAGTGAAGGCTAACCTGACCCTATCAGTTAATGCCTCCTTATATTTTGATCTTTATCAGAGCCTTAATGTAAATGATTTTTTTTAAAAACTGACAAATGTTATTAGATTTATAATGTTGGCCTGTACAGTGGTTATCAGCCATAAGAAAACTAGCAATCGTCTGATTCTGTTTTTAAATGGACTCTTTTCCCAGCACTGCTTCACCTTCATGGACAGAGGGTTTGTCTTCAAACAGATCAACAACTACGTCAGCTGCTTCATGCCTGCAGACTCTAAAGTAAATCTCTCCCGATGTAGACTTCCATCTGTAGCCCCTTACCCTAACCTTAACCATCACCTAAACTTTAAAGTGCTGTCAGAGAGTAAGGACCAGACAAAATGTCTTGCTTTACTCTCTTTGTCTTCACTGTTATGGTCCAACTGGTCACACTGGTCCTCACAAACATAGATGCACAAGCGTGCACACACACACGTTGGCATACGTGGTTTATGTGGACTCATAGACGTAATGTATGACCTGTGTGTTATATTCCCTAACTCTCACTTTTAATTAACAATAAATCACCTTTATAAGCAATTTAGTTTATGAGGACACAGGAAGCGTCGCCATAAAGCATGTTTGCGCTGTTGTACACGTTAATCAAATGTCATTATATACATTAGCACAAACCTCACACACACACACTGCAGTCGATTGTCAGATTTTTCATGATCTCTCTCTCTCTGTCTTTCTCCTATCAGACTCTGTATGAGTTTAAGTTTGAGTTTCTTAAGGTGGTCTGTAATCATGAGCACTATGTTCCACTCAACCTGCCCATGCTGTTTAGGAAAGGACGAATTCAGCGCTTTCAAGGTGTTCATTGAATAATACAACACAATACAATACAACACAATACAACACAACACAATACGATACAATACAGATCTCTCTGTCAGATCTTCAGCTGGATTACTCTCTGACGGATGAGTTCTGTAAAAATCACTTCTTGGTTGGCCTGTTGCTGAGAGAAGTGGGCGGAGCTCTGCAGGAGTTTAGAGATGTCCGTCAGATGGCTGTTCAGGTGCTGAAGAGCCTGATGATCAAACACACCTTTGATGATCGTTACACATCTAAGGTGAGCAGCAGACTATATATAAGATTGATGAATGAAAATTAACAGAACAAACTTTTTTTTTTTTTGTCCGATTACATTTATAACGCTTGAGTTCCTGTGGTTCAGCTGGTAGAGCAAAGATTGAGGGTTTGATCCCAGTGAACACTGATAAAGTGTAAACCCTGAATGTCACTTTGGATAAAAGCCAAATGCGTAAATGTAAAATGTTGGATGAGTAGTTAATCCTATCATAAAATCATATTCTTTAAGTTTGTGATGAACTATTCATCTGATAGCCGGTTGCTTTGTTTTAATAACCTCTTTACTAAAGAATGACAGTATATAAGAAGAAAAAGGCGGAAGCTGAAGCACACCGGGCGAGATGCACAGTACAGCATTCTTGAAAAAGAATGAGACAGGGATGAAAAAAATCTAATGTCATTTGTAATAAAATACATTTTGTATTTTCAAAATAAATACATTTTCTCAACACAGTTTTTGGTATTTTTTTTACAAACATTTTGTATTTTAAATACATTTTCATGTATTTATGCCCATCTCTGCATGTCGCAACCAGTGTGTTCAATTTTTAAAGATGTGGTCGGCACTAATGCTTCTCATCCGGTGTTTTACAGTGTTGAGCTGTAGAGACAAAAATTGCTGAGATTTTAAAAATAACTGCTGTTCTGCTCATACCACCAAACCATTAGCGTGTGTGTTAAGGTTTGTGGTTTTTGTGTCTTCAGGGTCAACAGGCCCGTCTAGCAACGCTGTACCTGCCTCTGTTCAGCGTGATCCTGGAGAATGTCCACAGACTCAACATCAGAGACATGTCGCCTGTTCCCAGCCAGACCAGCAACGTAAGACTGACACCTAGAGGCGGAGTTCAGTTCAAATTAAAGCTGCAATTCGTAACTTTTGCCTCTGTAGCGCCATCTCTATTTAAACATTACTGTACATATTTTCTTGTTTTTGCGTGTTGAAGGCAAACAAAGTCAAAATGACATTTTCTGGGAATCAGACCAACAGCTTAAATTATAAATCATTATTATAAACTTACCATTGCAGGGTACTGTAATGAAATGTTGTGATGTACCTGCTCAATAACAGATTTTTGCTCATTTTTAACCAAAAAAGTTACGAATTGCAACTTTAGGTCATTTGTCATTTTAATTTACTGCATGTTCTTATCCAGCCCAGAAAAGCAACAATAAACCAGCATAAATTGACTGTAGACAGCGTGAAATACTGCATATTTATTATGCCTTACTGTTAAGACTTTTCTTAAGATTTGTCTTTGTTTCTCAATGTTCAGAATGGCCGTGATGACGGAGTGATGACACCCAACAAAACTGTCAGTGTGGTGGAGAGCAGCTCGCACCGAGAGCTGTTTGGAGTGATTTCTGGATCAGGTGATCACTATGTGATTAAACATGAAAACAAAAGTATGTGTAATCTGATTTATCAACATTAATTGAGTTTTGATGAGTTTTGTGTTTTTCAGTCTCTCCTCACTCTGTTAATGTGAACTTACTACAACACACTGACTCACGGGCTTCCTTCACCAGCACAGACTCTGGAAATGGCCTATCAGAACGCATCATGGACAAACCACACCCCCTAGACAAGGTACTGCTCACTCACATGAGCTGCCAGTGAATAAAAGATGATTTTACCTTCATACTGATTGTGTTACACTTCAGTTACTGCAGCCGAATGTGCAAGAGCTGTAAGAGGAAACTCACGTGAAGAAGACACTCGTGTGTATAGATAGCCTGTCAGATATTTGAAATATCTCAAATAAAACTGACTACAGATGAGTGAAGGAAACATCTCTATTGATTCGCTGAGGAGACAGATAGCACTAGATCAATTTGAATCCATTCGCCACAAAAAGCGAGTTTTTTTAGAAATGGTTGTGCATGAAAATCCCAGTAACTGAGCAGATTGTGAAATGCTCAGACCGGCCCGTCTGGCACCAACAACCATGCCACGCTCAAAATTGCTTAAATCACCTTTCTTTCCCATTCTGACATTCAGTTTGGAGTTCAGGAGATTGT
>JAZGTK010004134.1:0-25331 GCA_036877625.1 Ambastaia sidthimunki
AAGTTAAAACTGACCTTAAAGTCACTTCAGGCTATCAGGATCAGGAGTGACAGCTGTCAGACACAAGCCTGTGCTTTGCTGACCTACCAGCTGCCATGCAAATTCATTTACATCTCAATGGCTATACACCTGCCCAACACAGGCAAATGAGAAGTTTGCTTGTATTTCATCTCTTGATTAAACACAGCTTAGTTCCTCATAGTTTCTAAACTCAACGTTTGAGAAACATAGTTCCTTCTCTCAAACTTCTGGTTTGCAAACATCTGTTTTTTACTATGAACATTCACTGATATAAAAGGATATACTCTTTCCAATAAACACATGTAAACGATATCAGTTTTGTAACCCATTTCATAGACAAACTATTTTTAGCATCACTTCCTTGCGGCAACCCGGATGACGGATGGAAAGGCTAATCCTTAAAAAGTTATGCTTTGTAACGCTGGTTATATTTAATTTTATATACACTAACACCAACTAAAAACAACCGAGCTTATCATAAATAAACACAGACTCCCAGTGATGTAACGTTGTAGGTCACACACACCTTAGCCGTGACTGGAGCCCCACCAAACATACACGACATCATTCCTCGCGTATTTTCTACATCATGCAAATTCAGACCCTGGTTATAAGCTTCATACTGGATGCCACTTACTGTAAGACAAAGCCTTGTGATGCGCCGGTGCTCTTCAGACTGATGATGGCCAGGAGATGATGGCTCTGATCAGCTCTGAGCTCTCATGCCATCTCAAATGCAAGCGGAAAAACAGGACAAACCCGTAACGCCTCCCACCGTTTCAACGTTTGAGACATTCAGACAATCTGTTTTGAAAGTTGTTTCGTATACGGTTCATCTGTGCATCTGCTGTTGTGCTGTATATTTTACCAGAGAGTCTATTACGGCTTTACAGCTCATTGCTGACTGGTGTTAATCACCAAAGCGGCACTCGAGATAATATGCGCGTGCGCGAAACCAATTTCTGCCACGCCCATATCAGAGAGAGGAACCTCTATAGCAGTACATCTCACAGCTAAAACAAGAGTTCAATTTAACTCAGAAACATTTTATATATGTCCTTGCTCAGACATTAACTTAAAAAAATTGATTCAGGTTGCACATAATAAACAATAATTAAAACAGTTAATGCAATGTACAGTTAAAACAATTAATAATGTTGATACTGTGATGTTTCCTATAATTCATGCATTAAAGTTATACTCATAAAGGTTATACATTTCTAAGACAGAAGATTAAAACATACATTTTAGAATAAATTTATTCAATACATATTATATATGTAGTGCAGAGTCATGGGTTTGATTCCCAGTGAATACATGTCCTGACAAAATGTATAACTGGAATGTACTGTAAGTCACTTTGGATAAGTGTAAATGAATGAACAATACACAAAATAAAAGTGATAAGAATAGGTAGAAAGACATAGTTTGGTGGTTTCTATATTTACTATTTTTTTTAAAGATGTTTCAGATTAATGGCACATAATCACAATTGTGACCAAGTTAGATTGGAATGAATAGATTACTACATCACCACAGAATTGTAAAGACTTGCTCTTCAATTATAAGTGTGTGTTTTGACCAAAGTGGAAATTGTATTTAAAATGGATTGTTATTAAACCATAAACCAACATAAAACGTGTTTATCTATGTGTGAACAGCATATTCTGCATTACCAGCATTATTCATGTGTTCATGAATAATGACCCCTTGGAGTCATATGGATTAGTTTTATTATGGATGGATGTGCTTTCTAGAGCTTAATGAACCAAGATATTATTTAATATAACTCAGATTTTGTTCGGCTGAAAAATAAAAATCATTTTCTCGTAGGGTGGCTTGAGGGTGAGTACTTTATGGGCAAAATATTATTTTCGGTGGACTTTTCCTTTAAATCTTTCAAAAACGCCTTTTTGCTGCACAGAGGCAAATCTGTCCTCTTGCGTTTGAAACCAAAACAGGAAGTCGTAAGTATTGTGGGACGTGTAGTTCCGCTTGTAGGCCGCTGGTCTAGATAACAGCACACGAAGGAACCAAACAAAACAAAATTAAGCGAACTTATAGGGGATTGCAGTAATATTGGGATATTTTTTACGCAACCATGCCCGGCTTTACTTGCTGTGTGCCCGGATGCTATAATAACTCCCACCGAGACCGCGATTTGCGATTCTACACTTTTCCAAAGGATCCCAATCAACGAGAGATATGGCTGAAGAACATTTCGCGGGCCGGGGTGAGTGGTTGCTTCAGCACCTTCCAGCCCACCACCGGCCACCGCGTCTGCAGCGTCCACTTTCCCGGCGGTAAGAAAACCTACACCATCCGAGTCCCCACCCTTTTCCCTCTGCGTGGGGTAAACGAGAGAAAGAACAGACGGGGCAGAAGCAGGAAGGTCTCCGCGGTTGTGCCCATTATTCATAACGCTGTTACTCCTACGGACGAAACAGCACCAGTGGAAGAGGAGGGGGATGCTGAAAACGCTACTGTGGTGCAGATAGGTCAGAACGGACAGTACATCACACCCGTAGACCTCAGCGCTACAGGGGACGGTTCCTGCCTTACAGCGGTCGTTTCGGGTTCGGGTGGGGATCTGCCCGGTGGCAGCGCGACCCCCGTGGTTCTCTCGCAGGCCGATCTCGCGTTGTGCGGAGCAGATCACTCGTACTCGCTCACCACCGGCACGACGCCCGCAGAACTGCTGAGGAAACTGAACGAGCAGCGAGACATCATCGCGCTGATGGAGATCAAAATGAAAGAGATGAAGAACACCATTAGACAGTTGCGCATTACCGAGGCACGTTTGCAGGAGGAGCTGCGCGAAAGGGACCGGGAGAGGGACCGTCTGATCTCCGCTACCACCATCATCAAGAGAAAACTCTGACAAGCAAGGCAAAACGATGGACTAAACACATACGACAGTCTGCGCTTGGTGCATCTATAAGACCACCAGGACAAAGAAACAACAAGTTTCATCGTAGTTCACATTTGACTTCTCTTGTGTTTCTCCAGGACTCCAGTACATTAGAGTGCAGATAGATGAGTTCATTCTGTATACACGAACAGTCAGGCACAGTGCTATGTGTGAACTGAGATAAGTTCAGGAGACTGGTCCCTCTGGTTTTATAAATAATGATAAACATTTTTGTTTGTTGTGTGAAGGAAGGGCCTTTCTCCGCAGCAGTCCAAACTCTGCTTACTGCCACATGCCATCATAGTTACATGCACAAAGAGACGTTCATTTAAATGTGTAAGCAACTGTTTGTCGTTTGGTTTTCTTTCGTTTGGTTTTAATATTCGAGTGCTAAGATCAGAACTTCTGATCCAAGTGAACTGATTCCTGAATAACTGCCTAGAAAAGGTGAATGGTTTGAAGTAAACATCTTTTGATCTTTAAGTTGTTTGCCTTTTCTTGGTACTGTGGCATCAATGGATTGATTTAAGTTTCAGAAAAAAGAATTCCATTAGAATGCTATTAGAGTACCATCATAGCTTGTTCAGAGGAAAGATTTTCAAAACTGAGTAGTATTTTCAGTAAAGCATCTGTTAACTTGCCAAACAGTTACTTTTGTGGGCACACACAAGTGAGTGGGAGCATTAAGATAACCAATTTGATGCTCATTGATGTAATACAATGTAATTTATTTTATACATGTACATAAAAAAAAACAAGCAACTCATCTTTGTGTACAAATGTTCTAAGATAATACCTTGATTCAAGTTAGCTTAAATCCATTTTGTATACATAAAAACCTATGGTGAAGTGTGTTTATTAGCGTTGTAATCTTTTAATGTCTATACTGTGGAAATCTACCCTGAGAGCCAAGACTTGCTGAACCTCAGCAGGGGTTAGACGGCAAGTCAAAGGGCCCTGACTTGGGCCCCCAATAATCCAAAATCTCAGACACCTGAAAGAAAAAAATAAAACAATCAACGTTAAAAGTTATCTGTGACACTGTTCTTAAAAATGTCTTTTACATTTTAAACAGCTTTGTATAATTTTGCTTAATAGTCATGAATGGCTGGATAGAGTATTATAGATGACTGGTGACAGGTCAACCTACAGGAGATATTTAGAATATGTTTTGTATGTATGCAAGTATTTCTGTGTAGAATAGGTATAACATTAACATACCTTAAACTCATCACTGGCTTCATAATCACTAAACTCTTCCTAAAATAAAATAAGACATTGAAATAAAACATTAAACATTCATGCTTGTACCTGGATGCAGAGATATGGAGCAAAGCATACAAGACCCTGTTTATGGAGTCTTGTAAAGGAAGGATTTTTAAAAAGCATTCCACTTGATGTAGATCATTTGTGGCCAATGCCTCCTCTAGTTGCTTGGTAACCAACACCTTCAGACTGTGCTCTGCTTCCTGAAGCAATGCAAAGCTGGCTTCAACTGCACTGCCTGCACAATAAACATGTAATATTTTAATACAATGTCTTTAAGTTGCTGTGTGCATCTGTTTAAACAACACTTGGATAGTATGTGAATGCTACAAATCACGTTTAACAATTTTCATAATAGCCCCACTAAATGATAACTGCTTTAACATGTTACATGAGGAGTGACTGGTTTGACAGCTATCTGGATCATACAAAAGTACAGTAGACAAGGCACACGGTCATTAAAATGAAAACTCCTTCATAATTTACTCATTGTCATACCATCTTAAGTGTATATGACTTTCTTTAGCTAAACCCAATCAGAGTTATATTAAACAATAGCCTGCCTCTTCCCATTTGTGTAGTGCCACTGAATTTTTTGATTACAAAGTTTTTAAGCTCCAAGAAGTGCATCCATTCATCATAAAGTAATCCATATGTTATTGACATGTTGCCATGTTTAAATTTACATTAAATTTACAATTTGCCATGTTGTTAATTTACATGGATATGTGATGTATCAAGCACTTAGTAAGCTCATGTCATGAGTATGTGTATGTAAGGCACCTTGGTGACGTGCAGCTGTCTGCCAGACTGCAGGTAAAGTTGATCATGCCAGACAGCTGCACAGCATCTCCCTCAAATAGCTACATGTTAGGTCTATATAACACAAAATCACACAGATGATCAGCCACTGTTGGCAGTCTCTTTCACTCAGGTTAACAATGTGTGAAACACGTACTGTACCCTCATCTTTTCCGGGGCGAGCATCTCCGTTGCTATGTAGGTCTGTTGACTCCTAACTGCGCCTGCACGTTATTGCACATTACTGCACGTTTATTGATATTTCACATTCTTTTTCTGCTGGTCCTGAGATGCACCGCTCATTAGGACTAACAGCATGTTTGACAATAAATATTTACCTCGTCGCCACACAGCTGCGCTTACACACGTTCCAGATCATCCAGAGCTGTCAGACCTTCTATGGTGAGCGACGAAGCGTTGGTGATCCAACTTTACCCATGACAGCCCCACATATACACAAACTGTGTGTTACTTCCGTACGCGCTCTCCTTTAGCGTGTCATGTAAACGTTGAGGATGCGACTCTACTCCCACCTAATGGTTGTTTTACAAAAGTTAATTCTACAAGATCAATTCCTCTGTGTTTGCAATGCAACATAAAAAACTCTTCCTGCTGTAATCATCCCGCACACAGCCACACAGAGTTATTTCCACTGTAGCATACTGAACTGTTGTACTGTACTCCTTTTTTCTACTGTAAAGTTTTTTTTAATGGTTTTATGAGGCTATTAGTATCACAATAACAACGAACTTTCTGTTCGAACTTTCTGAACCTTTCGTTTTCCACGCTGGTCGTGAATATGGTTAAGACAATTAATTACATAGTAAGCGTTCTCTATTTTACGTGTGTTAGCGGTATAACATTGACTTTACCGTCTACTTTCAATACCACACAGTATATGTTACAGCTAATTCCCAACATCCCAACATAAGTCCCAACATCCATTGCGTTGCTGACGTCACTCTATTTGTACTGAACGATTATTATATTGATATACCATGGTATTTTCTTTTACTCAAAGATACTTTAAAGAAAATCATAGTACTCTCTGGTACTTTTTTGTTGGTGTATCTTATTTTTTTTATTTATTTTTAAATGGACTTTAAATTACATAAAAGGGAAAAGGTTAAAATGTTCAAGAGAACACTAGGAAAGATGAGAACAAGGAATAGAATGACAGATGCGAGGAAAAAAGAGTGGGGTTGATATTAATAGATTTATATAACAGTTCATAATCCATCTTTATTCTCTCCCTCTAGATTTACGCAATAACATAATCCAGTCCTGTCAGTCAAACAGAGGGTCGCCCACTGTGTATATTTAGAAAGTACCATGCTGGAATTAAAATGCCAGTCCTTCTGGGATGTTTCCCATCTGTTTTGTATATGTGTGTGAGGGAGGCAGAGAGAGAGAGAGAGAGAGAGAGAGAGACATCCAGTATTTTAAGCCAAACAGACACATTATCACAGGAGGTATGTTCTTCTCTGTTCTGTAGCACTGTGCAGCCAGTTGTGATCTTTAATCCAACCCTGCCCCCCTTTTTAATAATCAGATATTATCCTTTTCCATAAGACTCAACAATTGGATCCAAAGTTGCAGCTTTTTAACAGAATAGGAAGGTTGATTGGACACCTTGAGAATGTTTGGATGACTTGTACATGACTGTTTGTTAAAGTGTGAAAATATTAATGTGATCTGGTGTGTATGTGTGTGTGTGTGGTCTTCAGTTCAAAACTGTGACCGTTTAACGGAATGTATCTGCTGCTGTTCATTTCATTCTGCCTCAGTAAGTAAAAATCTATTTTATCTTCAAGCACGTGTTTATAAGTGTTTGCATGTCTCTGTTTATAATGCCATTAAAATCTCTTTACTTTGTTTATGTTACTGCAAGGCAAAGAATTTTAAATAATATATGCACAAATATCCAAAATGATTTACTGTAGTTAATAGTTCTCTGATTTAACACGATTTTCCATCCCTCACAAAATCTAAGGTTGTCACAAAAAGTTGATACATAACACATGTAAAAAGTTTGTGGTTGTTGTCATCAAACTTTATTGTTGGTTAAATCATGCAGACCATATTGTTATAAAATTGTTATAAAAAGTTGTATATATAGTGTTCCTGTAGCTCAACTGGTAAAGTGTTGCGTTAGCAGTGTCATGAGTTGTAAATGCACTGTAAGTCACCTTGGATAAATGCGTAAATGTATAATTTATGACAATTACATGTATTATATAAAATAACATAAATCCAATATATATATATAGGGTTTATAGGCTGCAAAGACTATAATCATCGTATCCTAAAGCACTTAATTAAATACTTGAATTAAGTTCAGGAGTTGATATTAATTGAAGTTCAGGAGTTGACATTGCTGGTGTAGCTAATAACCTTTATAGCAATAACCTTTATATTTATCTGTTAAAAAGAAACAAAGTGATTTAATGTAAGACATGCTAAAAATCAAAGACTTGAATTTTCGAGCTGCTGTGCAGTGAGATTAAATGTGGTTTTTCCTCTGGCTTTAATCCTCAGATTAACCCACGTGACATCTGGCAACATCTAACAGTATAGAGAATCCGACACACATAAGCATATAAACACAACACTTCTTACCATGTAGCTGAAACATTGCCATAGTTTATTAAGTCGATCATTTACATTTATTCATTTTGCAGACAATTTTATCCAAAGTGACATACAAAGAGAGAGAATATTTAACATTTTGCCATAGAAGCCAGGCTTGAGACAGAATGAACAGCAGAAGTGGAAAGTTTTAAAATAGTAACGTTTAAAAGTTTTAAACACATTTATTAAGGGTTAATAGTTGGAACATTAGGGAAAAGTCAGATGATCATAGATACACGGCTAGTTTTAAATTAGCAAATAAAGCAATAAAGCGAAACATTAGTATTTATAAACAGGACTGTTCTGTATTAATAGTATAGAATTACTGTAAAATCCCCAGCTAACATTTCTCTCTTTTTAATTCCCTCTCAGGTCTCTGTTCCTCTGTGCTGAGTGCAGCTGTAACACCTCCATGTAGTTCTGTATACAGGGGCTTTGCTGAGTGTCTGGTCACTCTAGGTGACAGTGTGAGCTCTAAGACTGATAACCCACAGAACATTAACTCCATTTGCAAGTGAGATACACACAGCCACACATATGTATTTTACTATGGCGAGAACATTGCATAGACTTTCATTGTTATCATATCAGGCTAATGATATTTTATTTTTCCTACCTCTAAACCTTACACAACTCTGGACATCAGTAAATTTACATCAAAATATAATTCTGACAATTTGCAAGCTTTTGTTTACTTACAAGGCCCACCTACAATTGTTATGTATAGCCATGCTTGTTGTCACACATCACCTTAAAGGTTCTCATAAATACTTTTTGACATTTCACTATATAAATTTTCAGATTTTGTCTCTACACAATTATACACACAGTTATATTGCACTTTTTTTTACATCTATAGGTCATGGGATGCCTTCCAGGTGTGTGTGAGTGATGTGCTCTCAGGTTGCCGTGGTGATGCAGCAGAGATTTGGGAATCTTTGAGGGCTGAATCCCGGAAAACAACATTCGCCGGGAACCTCTATGACATGTGTGCCAGACGTACAGAGGCAATCACTACACCCACCCCCCAGAGTCTTCCCAGCACCGATCAAACCAACCAGGAAACACTCAAAGGACTCGCCCACTCTGTCAGCCCCTCAGGCAGCACAGGGCTGCTGCTAACATGCTTATCTTTTCTCTGGCTGCTTCGGCTGTAGAGCATCTCTTTTACTTGGACTGATGCCATTAGCCAATGAAAGTGCTACAATGCATTTCAGAATACACTCTTTATTTCTCTATATTTTAAGGTCAATTTATCTATGGTGAAACATTAAAGATTCGATATTTAAACATCTTTTTATATAAAATATAGTGATGAACTTTACTTATATTTTTACATTGTTACATGGTTGGAGTTTGTGTCAAAGGATTTGGTTGTCTGTTATTCTACATGTGTGTTTGTTAAACAGTACGGCAAACAAAGAAAAAAATGTTTATTTTATTTTTTCTGCGTGGAACAATAAACAAAATGAGTGAAATATATATAAAATACATGTGTAATATCAGCAATAAAATTGTATCCAAATTTGTTTTTAGATTTTATTTTACTGATTTATCTGAATTTTGTTATTTCAAAAGCAAACAGTTTAGCTAAATTCCTAAACAAACATCAGATCTTTTAAAAAGCATACAGACATCTAACTCAAATAGTGTCTAAATGCTGTGTTTTAGGGGTCTCACTGGTCCATGAAACTACAGTATTGTTTTATCCATTAGCTCGACCATAAAGATTCAATCCAGTTCCTCAATCAGGACAGTCTTTTTCTTCTCTTGCTGATTTGTGGAGACAGAGCTCTGCTGTGTGATTGATGTTCTTTTAGTGGAGACACTAACAAACAGCTGAGATTGGTCAGGGTTCACTGCTTTTGACTGAGGCCAGTGAAATATATTTCTAGCATCTTCTGATTCTGTGTCATCACCAGAGATGACCTCAATCATTGGACACAGTGTACTCTGAAAAATGAGCCATTTAAAGAATGCAGATAATACAGTTTGATTAAATCTATGTATCCATCTGTCCTATACTGTAAATGTGTATAACATTTTGATGACAATTATTAAAGGGATTACATTTAATTGCTGAAGGGATTACATTAAACTTTTCTTTTTGCTTATGTTAGTCTGACATTAAATATATGCTTTCTTACCTGTGATGTTTTTGGGAGCATCAAGCTATTTTCTACATCCTCCAAATCTGGAAGATCCTAAATAGACAGTCATCAGATTTAGAACATACAGATTGTGTCTGTTATTTGCAGTGTGATATTATGATATTGTAAGTTTCTGTACAAGCCAAACATACAATGTAAGACAACTATTGGTCTTGTGAGTTTTCAAAAATACTGGACTAGTCATAAAGCATTTATGTAAGCACTCACATCAATTGTTAAAGATGGTCCATTTGACAGGGTGATAGTCTCTATTTCATCATCGGAAATCATTTCAGTGATGAGAGCTCCAGGACCAGCAACTGAAACTGAACTGTTAGATTGTGATGGTTTTATGTGAGCACAGCTTGTTTTCTGGTTTCTCTTCTGTGCTGAATGAGAAGTTGGTTTACTCTCCTCCTCCATATTCAATCCTGTTGTTTCTGATTGGCCACTCTGGGCCTGGTCAAATGAGTGTTGGTGATTCTGTTCCGAAGATAATGGGTTAGTTTGTTGTTTCTCTGGTTTTGACTGGTCGGAATGATTTTGATCAAGTGTTGGCTGGATAATTTGCTCCTCATCAAGTGTCACACTGAAAATGTGGCTCATCTCTGATGCTGATGGATCAGTTTGTGCTTGCACTGATTTTGATTTTTCCTGAACTTTGAGTGCAATTTCTGGTGTTTCTGATGGAGATTCATAAATGTCCTTTTGAGGACTCAGTTCATCAACAGCAGGATTTTGAGGTTCTATGATTCCTGTGGGTAAATCATAATCTTTCAATGACTCTGTATGTCAGCAAGGAGAAAATGTGAGTATGTGTATTTATAAGTAAACAGAATATGTGTTTGCCTTTTTCTGAAAGCTCTTGAGCTTCCTGTCGTTTCAGTGCATTCTGTCTGATAGCAGCCATTGCATCCAAACTCTCCTGAATCTTCCTTTTCTCTCTGGTTTGCCACAATTCCCGCTCCTTTCGCTCACCCTCCAAACCACCAGCTGCCCATGCCTCTGCACATGCCCTGTGTATATATACAGTAACACTGAGATCAGAGCCCAAAGCAAATCTTCAATAACATACAAAAGACTCAAACATAGCCTCAAGATGAACAAAACTCATTCTATTAGTCACCAAACTGACAAAGTTTACATACAACTAAAGGAAAATTCAGAGTTCAATATAAGTTAACCTTAATCAAGAGCATTTGTGTCATAATATCGACTACCACAAATAATTTTAACTTGTCCTACGTTTATTTAAAAATCATGATTACAGTACGGCAATCACAATGGACGTGATTAGGACTATTCCATTAACAATACATGCTGTTTAAAAAGACTAGCCAAAAGATATACACATTCTACACATTAATATGATTGGTGACAGAAAGCTGCTTATTAACCTTATGTGCTTGAGCTGAACTTAAAATCCTATTATTCTTGAGAATTTCTGGTATAAAAACTGTGGAAGCACATTAGTACAAAACTAGTACAGAAGGTGCTGACCTGTCTTTTGGAAACACAGGCCGGTCATCAAGATAGGTCAGCTGCTTTAGACGCACAATCATAGTCTTCCTGTAGTTTGGTATGTTTTTGATGACCTCATTACCCATTAGATTTAGCACCCGCTAGCAATTAAAAAAAAGAATTAAAACTATTCAATTCACATGTAGAAAAGGAAATTGAAAGTGTAACTGATCCTGTATATAAGGAAGAAATAATCTGTTTGTACCAAGTCAGGCATTCTCTCTAGAATATTGATGAGGGCGGGATCTCTGATGCGGTTGTGAGACAGATCAAGAACGCTAATGGATGGACAGCGTGACAGCTCCTCCATGTCAGAAACATTTTCCAGTGCATTGTGGGAAATCTGCAGTGTTGACAACTCACCTAAAAACGCTGTTAAAAACACAGAAGAGGGTGAACATGACATAAAGTATACTTAGTTGCTAGCAGTACACAAAAAAGTGTTAACAATTCTGTATTGCCATACTGTACCAGCAAGCACTCACATATGTTCTCAATGACCTTGATATAATTGTTTGAGACATTGAGTGTGCAAAGTTTGGTCAATGGTTCCAGGTTTTCCAGTGCATGAATGAGATTTTGATGAAGGAACAGGCAGCGAAGTTCTGTCTGATGCTGCAGATTCTCAATCTTAGAAATGCCATTACATTCCAGCCACAGACAGCGCAGTCCAGTATATTCCTTTAAACCCTCAATGCAGGAAAAACCTACATTCCAGAATTAAGAACAACTTAGAAAATATTAAACTATTAAAAACATTAAATCTAAAAACATGAAATTCCAAACCTTTATAATGAAGATAAAGTGTGTCATTTAATCTCGGCGTCAGGTACAGTTTGTTTTTCTTGCAGTGGTCCCGTAAAAACTCTTTGGTAATTCTTAAAAGATACAAGAGACATCATTCAATATTTGTCCTTCTCAGACATGAATTTCCCTTTACTGAATAACACAGATATATGATATGAATGTGAAGCTGATCACCTGGGACCTGAATGTATTTTCTCTGATGTTTTGGTTTCCATAGTATCCGCGTTAACACTGATCACTTCTGAAACTGCTTTGTGGGGCTCTTGACCTTCTAGAGAAATTTCTGTTAATTCCATTATCATTTTAAATATGTATAAGAACAATAAAGGAAACTTTATTGAAAAAAAAATTCACGACACTCGACCAAACAATATTATATTTTTGCATATAGTTTGTACACATACAAAGTACCTGAAGAGAAAGATACTCCATTCGTGTCCTTCTCTACAAATTCAACTCTGTCGTCCTCCGCGCTCACTTTCGTCTGCATTTCTCAATAATATTGGAAAAACAATTTAATCGATTTTGTCGATGTAATGAGATATAAAAATATGTGTACCTGCCCACTGATCGACTCAACTTTTGCCGGCTCACCAGCTACAAACAGAGAGTAAACGTTGCCTGGTTTCCATAGAGACTCGAAGACCACAGTGTGCGCTTGCGCACTGCGTGTCAGCTGAATCTTAGTTGGCAGGTGAGAGGCAACAGCGGAGGACAGCTGCTAGTATTTGCCACCAGATTTATTTTAGGGAAATATATTGGTATATGTTATCAAATGTTCTCGTTATAAATACGTTATATATACGTTATAAAAAAAGAAATTTTTATAACGTTATGCATTAAATGAAACGTTATTCTTAATTAGTTAGTGGAACGTTTTAAAAATGCCAGGGAATTAAAAATGTTTGAATAACATTATAACAGAGCAATAACGTTAATACGTCTATAAAACTTGACATTTTAAACTTCATTTTCACTCACCTTCTCACAACACAAATATTTAATCATACTATTAGTATGCTGTCTTATAAAAACATATAACAAAAAGTCAGCGAGTTAATTTAAGTGTATCAGGATTCCTGCCATTTCTTGTAAATAACCAAAATTATTTATTTATGGTCAAAATATATTGAAAAGATTATGCATTGAACAACGCTTGGCATAAACAACACTGTTTAATTGAAAAGGACAAGAGCCAGAATCCTCAACATTCTGTTCCACTCATCAGGGGTGATAGCAACCATAAAACCAATATTAGCCAGTGTGCCGATGACATATCCATTGGGTAACTTGTGTGTGTGTGATATAGATATATATGGATATAAATATAGATAGATATAAAGAGAGAGAGAGAGCACAAATTTACGTTTCTTAATAAAGCCTAATTTCCGTTTTGTGGAAAAAATTAAAAATTTGAATTTAAAATATATAACATCAGGTTATAACACACTAATATCTGGACTGGACACTATTTACATCCTTCCTTAAGAAAACATACAGCAATGAGTCAGCAAGTGGATTTAAATACAATGTAATTCCTGACACTGTTTGTAAATAGTCTGTATGTTTCTGTCCATGAACAACAGATACTGCAAAAATTGTGTTTTGAACAATGCTTGGCAGAAACAACACTGTGTAATTAAAAAGTACAAGAGCCAGAATCCTCAAAATTCTTTTCCGCTCATCAGGAGTGACTGAGATTACACATGACAATGCCCTCCATGATCCCACAAAGCTGAAGACAACCAGTGGATAAGGAATCAAAAAAATAAAGACACTTAGAAGAAATGCAAACTCCAGATGTCCATTCAATACCAGAATCACATCAGCCCCAATAACACTGCATGATATTGCCCAAACTAACAAGCACAATGGAACAGAATGCCTGAAAGTACGATGATGTCGGTACCATACAGGATATTTTATCATTATATATCTTTCAAGAGAGATACAGACCATGAAGCCAATGTTAGCCAGTACGCCGATGATGTAAATATAAGAAGCGTATAAAAACACATCATTCAATACACAAAAATTCAGAATAGGTCTGAAACTAATCTGTATGATATCAGTTATGAAGAGGTTTATGACAAATATTGGAACAGCATGATCAGACTTAAACAGATAGCACAACCCATAGAGAGCCAGACAGATGACGAAGAGTTCGATGGCAAAAATAATCCAGACAACCACTATTTCAGCTGAGGAGGAGCAGAAAGTGTTTTCCACAAATGTCAAATTTAACTGTTCCAATAACCATCCGATGTGGTTTTGGTATGTCCTCTCGGTTGGGGTTTCAGGATAGACCATTTCCTGTGTGTTGAGTTCTGAATGTTCAAACTGAAATGAAAACAAATCAGTTTTTAATTTGAGCTCCTAGAATTATTTTTATTTGTTTTATTTTTTGGTCTTATTTATGGCGGTGGATGGGTGCAAGTTAATGATAGGACATTACATGAATTAATGAGATACCTTTTTTGACCAAAATCTAAAGCAGCATGCCATGTATTCTTTATGGATAGAGCAATCTCAGAATGCATTTGATTGGTTAGGTTATGATTTCAATTTATTTAAATTAATACTTAAATGTATCTATTTTGTTCAGTACTTAAATGTATTAATAAACATTGATTACATTTGTTTTATCACATGGGAGTGTTGGAGGGAATTTCTCCAGGCCTAAACCCAATAAAGTAAAGAATTAAAATTAGAATTTGGTGCATGTATTTGATGATACTGTAAAAAAAATCCTGCCTGGTATAACTAAAATTAGATACACCAGCAATTTTCAACGATTTTGTATAAATTACAGCAACTTAACAACAGTCATAATGAAAAATAGAAAGTTAAAATGACTTGTGCAGACAAGTTGATTGAACCTAAAAATTCAAGACAGCAAAGTGTTTATTTTACAGTAATTGAATATGGTTTGCAAAACCATATTTTCCTGAAAACAGTGGCATAAAACAGATTCATATTATTTACAAAATTATGCCATACAAAAAACATTTCTGAGAAAAATTATTGTACTTTTTAATAAAAATGAATGAGAAATTGTCATATAAAAACATTAAAGGGATTGTGATTATATAAGATTCTATTATGTAATTATAAATTATGTATTAGTTGAATTATTATGAACATACTAGACAATATTCAAAACCTTGAAGTTAATAATAAGAAAAGTCTTCTCTTAATAAAATATGAATTAAATATTATTGTGTACAGAACAAAGGTCTGGAAATAATGACTTTACAGGCAAGAAAGATCAGAAAGGAAAAGGTTTTACCTGGTGCTGAGCTGCTGTTGGCTGATGATGGCTGGCAGAAATCACTTATGAAGTAATGTTACAGAGAGAGGGGAGGAGCCACTGTTACTTTACCAGATGCATCCTCCATGATTTCTACACTCACAAATGCAACACTGATCACATAACACGGTAATATCTGGCTAACCTTCAATTACCTATCAATTATTCTGAAATTTCATTATAAACAGCCATAAAGGCTATTGAATTTTGAATATGGTCAGTAAGTGGGTAAATGGTTTAAGCATTAACATTTCAGAATAGAAATGATTTCATGTAATGCTTATGACATACAGAGCAAAAATCTTTGTACTAAACCAATGACTACATTACAATTGCCAATGTCAGCTAATGAAGCTAGCACAAAAGACTTTTTGTTTGGGGGGGCCTGCTAGCTCCTTATGTACAAATACATTTCTATGTCACCAAATCATGGTCACTTTTACTAAAATTATGCATACTTAAAGTAATTACAAGTTGAATTTGTAAGGCTCTGTTAATGGAGGCCAGTCTGTTTGTAGCACCTTACAGTAACACAACAGTGTAAAACCAGTACTTTTATATCATGTGGTTAAAAAGGCTGATGTAAAAAAGTCATATGGTTTTGTATTTGTTGGTATCAGCTAAACAGAGAGGAGCTTAACTATTGCTTAACTAGAATAACCCCCCATGACGTCTTCATTTCTGTTAATATAACTGTTATGGCCTGTAGTATGGTCACTCAACAACACTTTTTTGTTATTAAAAAAAGGTTTTAAACAGTTGTGTTGCACAATACCCACTGAGGAGCCAATTAGACTCAAACAGACGAGAGAAACAGAAAGACAGACAAAAGGACAAATTATATTACTGCTTGTACCATAGGGAGAACAGAAGTAGCAATCAAGAAAAAGAGAAGATGAGAGAGTGTGTGTGGCACGGCCCGGCACCAGCTACAACACTAACATCTTGGCTTCTTAATCGATAACATTGACTTTACACTCTGCCTCCAAACTAACACAACTGTGAGCAATGAATACCAGATCAATCTGATGGGGCTGGAGCTACAGGTCTGTGACTGGAGGTTCACCAGGTCACTCAGACACTCACAGAATGTTACTATCTATCTAGAATCACACAAGCATGTTACACAATGATCAAGCATTATGAGTAATATTAGGCAACATTTTCTTTGGCAATTCAACTATCATTATGTTGGATAATGGTTAACATAGTTGCAGAATTAAATTTTAAATCCATAAATTAATAATTGTTCTTAGTAGTTTTCTTTGACACAAGTGAACTGTTTAACAGATAAACATGCCTACACCCTGACTAAAGTAAAGAATTTAAAGGTACTATATTGGTTCTGAACTAGCATGTTTGTCATTCATAGTTTCTCACCAAAGGGGGTTCCGCTGAAACAAATGTGTAAACAGCAAAATCATTTTCCATTTTATAAAAACATTTTTTGTTTTATTGAAAAAAAATCTTTTAACACAAATATTACAGAACAACGTCATTTAGCAATTAAAACTCATGCAATGGGTTCCTATCCAGGGTTACATGCTCAGAGGTAAATCTGAACTGTCACACAACTAACAGAACCTCCAATAAATGACCTTTGCTTTAAAATGTTTTCCCTGACAAATACAGTACTGAAATGCATGTACAGCAAGAAGTTTCTGCACATTTCTACTCATGATTTGATGGATTCTCTGCCTTTAAGGTCTTTATAAGTCGAGTCCTCAGGACATCACTGTCATGATCAGATGTATGCTAGTGTCAGCTTCACAGCAGTGCTGATGTTTTGCAACGAGACAGACACGGATAAACATCCTAATGCAGAACACTTAGAACATTCTGAGTTACTAAAGAAGCTAATGAAGCTTTCAGGTCAGAGTATCTCCAGGGACCTGCTGGCTCTTTTTGTACAAATACATAAACAATTTAGGGGTAATTCAGTTAATTTGATGGTAATATAATTGTTTTGTCTCCTGCAACCCAGTGTGTAAAAGGCAAACGTCTGGTAAGAAATAAGAAAATATACATGGCATATATGTGACTGGTGTGTGATTAGATGATTGATGTCCACATACTCTAATCTCATATACTGTAAATCTTATTTATTCTAATCATTATTAAACTGATAGCACTGTGAAGCAGTATGTAAGAAGAAACATGTTGTGCAGACTGCAATACAGGGACCCTTTAAAAACATTATTTCTGCAGTTTGAAAAAGTGACATTGTGAGAATCGGTGGCTTTGGTGGCGTAAAGCCCTGATCATTTTTACAAATTCAAAAATGTTTTTTTTTCCACAAACAAAATGATTTTTGTTCATAGATTTTGTTTGCCAGTAGTCTGTTTGTCCATGATGAAAAGCAGAATAAAACGGCTATTATAGATTACCACCCACCAGTTATGCAGTTTAAAGCCCTCGTGTTGGTGTTCTCTCAGGGGGCTAAGTCATTTGTTTCCTCTAACTCTAGCAACAGTCCTGGTCTGAACTACAATCTACCCATTTTATGTTGGCCTGCTGATTTTACTGTATACAGGCAGATTTTTGCAAATTACAAAGTTAATGGTAATTATATGGACTGTATAAAAAACAAAAAGGGAAAACAGTAAACGATTGTTTCCACCAATTGTTCTGCTGCTTTTGAAATATATATTTTGATAATAATGTAAGCATTCTACAATTTTTACTAAGAATTTGTGCTAATTCTCTGCAGGGGCACCATGATCAATTTACCTTTTTATTACCCAAATGTACAACCATAACAACCTGGCACACAAACAGTAGCTACAACTGCATGTGATTCATGACACTCATGAAAAAAGAACAGCTTATTATCAATATGGTCAAGCCCTTTATATTATTTTAAACACATCACAATTTAAAAATTCCAGGACGGAATGACTGTAGAGACCCTGCCAAATATCCCTCTTTGGGGGCTGTATATATATATATATATATATTAAGCAGCAGGAAGTCACACCCCCAGGACTGTATCTCAAACTAAATGAATCCTGTGTCAGAAAAGAAGTTAGACCAAGTAGTCACATGCTGCTTTGATCTGCAAACTCAAGTATCTTTTTATTTTATTTTTGGCCTTTTGATACTTTTATTTATAGGAATAGTGGAGAAAAAACAAGGAATGATGGGTAAGGATGATGGCCCTACTGAAAAGACCAGCATATCATGTTTTAGATGCTAATGTACTGATGTCCTCTAACAGGATTTTTGCTGATGGCTTTACTGGTCCACCAGATGAATCAAACCAGCACAGAAATTTAAGCTGGTCTTTTCAACAGAGAAAACAAGATGCAAGCCAGATTCAAACACCTGTTGGCTATATGAGCACCCCAGCTCTGTGTGCTAGAACATGTGCTCTAACCACTGGGCCACAGCTACAACATACAGTGACAGTTACAGCATGAGAAAATCAGGAACAGTAAAGCTGAAAAGCCTGTAACAAACACTTTAGCCACATAACACAGACAACGTCTGAACTTGCTGATACATTTAATTGTAAGGAAATTACTGCTTGAAGCATGAAAAGCAGAAAACAATTCTTGTGTGAGGCCTGCCACCATATTTCAGATATTTTCCTCGTTTACAGAGCTAGTATAAACCCTTTAAAATACATACTGAAACCGCTGAGCTGCTAAAAGAAACTCTACCACTATACACTGCAATCTGTCTTGTGCTTTGTATATCAATTTCAATAAATAAATAAATAGTTCATAAAAACAGCGATGTCACTTAGCCACAACAGCTGAATATAGTTGTAATTTTTGTTTTCCTCTGCAGTTGACCATAGACCCCACATATCTTCCAGGTAAAATTGTGGCCTGGTCTCTCTGAAAAGGTTAACAACACAAAGCACATGGATGATTTTAGAAGGAAAAGAAAGAACTCTCATTTTCGTCTGAATGGCTTTCTTCACTACATAACACAGAGACCAGGTCTGCAGAGACAGTTTTGTACATTGCAACTGTTTAAGTCACTTTAAAGTAACAAGAAAATAATTGATAAAAGCACAAAATTCCACTTTTCCGTTTCCTTACAAAAGGCTCTTGGTTCCTCAGAGCCTTTGGGCTTGGGTGGGTCTTTCAGACATGCCAGTCAGAAATTTAAGAGCAGAAGTGTCAAGTCTGTGGGAAAAAGGTCGAATCTGAGGCCCCCTCTGCTGGGTCTGTGTGCTTTCCTAGTATTCAGACCATACTGAGGGGATTTTCATATTTGTCTATGAAACTCTTCCATAGCTAACTGGATTACCTCAGGGGACATGCATAGGGTTGAAGTGCGTGCATGAGAAAAGAGTTTGAATAAATGATGCTATTTATAGGTCTTAAAAACCTACATTATCTACTTCCAAAAACCCAGCAATAGTGACCATATTGCACTGTGAAAGGTACCAAGTTAGTTCCTATGAGCAAAAATATTTTTAGCGATCTTTTGTGTCTGCTTTAAGGGTCTTTGGGCCCACACCAATCGAAGTGCTGTAAGCATCCCCTCATTCCATAGTAAGTGCCCTCAGAATCACTGGTGGGCTCAGGGATGGCTGAGGCAGCATGGATCTGGCCCCTGGCCCCTGGTGAAAAAGAGCTTATGGAAAAACATAGGGCAAAGTGCAGTGTGGAGGGAGGCCTAGAGGTAAAAAAACTGGAGTGTTTCTCTGTGAAGCTGCTCACTCGCTGGGGTAAGAGGGGTATTGTGTTGGGGGCTGGGGACAGCTGTGGCCCATAGGAAGAGTTGAGTGTCGTTCTGGAGGAAGGCGTTTAGAAAAGAGGTCAGTGTCCACACCTGATTGACTATCACCATATATGTCACCTGTGTGAAGATGAAGATGTTAAAGGGACAGTAGCACAAAGTATGTTAAATAAAGTATTTAAAAAATGTTGAATAGTGGATGCGCACACAAAACGTGCTGCAAAATAAATATTTCCCCTAATGGGCATTTAAGCCCCATTGTACCAATCACCACAAGCACCTAGTTTCAGATTTCCTGTATGTGTCTCACCATTGGCTGAATCCACCGCGGCCTGTGATCCAGTGATGTGATGCCAGAATGCACTTCGTGGTAAGATTGCTGTGGGGGTGCAGGGGTAGGATGTTCCCTCTGAACCCTTAGACAAGAGCTGATGACAGTGATGGCAAACAGAATGCCGTTATATTAAAATAACTTATTTACTCGGCAAAGTTAATGCTGCCATTAGTTCTACAATCTTCAAAAGGAAAGAAATTATTTGATTTGCATTAGATTATAGGTGTCGTCATGTATAATCATTAACCTCTCAAGGGCAGAAGCTGTATGTGTGCATGTATATGTGTGTGTTTGCGTGTATGTATATGTAACTGTGCTTTGGTTACCTTGCTGTTCTTTTCCATTTCCATGAGGACTCTCTTATGCTGCTCAGCTATAGCTAGAGTGGAAGAATGAACCCTTTGGTAGATCTGCTCTCCTTCTCGAGTTTGAAAGGTATACAGCCCCTCCCCACTGTCACACATCCTGCAGCCAAACAACAAATGCCAATAAAATCTTCTATAAGCAATTTACAATAACACATACAAAACTTTATTATTTTGTTTTTTTACAAGGTTGAAACAATGAAACATTGTAAAAATTGCTATATCAATAAAACTACATTCAGTTCAAACCAAACGCATACACTAACAGTGTATGTACCCCCAAAGTCCTATGAAAAATCCTAAGTAAATGTTTAAAGCATTTGATATAATTTAGTTATCAAATGACTAAGACAATCAATACTCTCGGTAAAAGCACAAAGTAACAGAAATTTGAAAAACTGTGAAGGCTAAAAATCTGTTTACTGTCAACCAAGAGATTAACCAACAACTAACCAAGAGAAGAACCAGGCACAACAAAAAGAGATTAATTACGATGTAACTGCTTTATGTGTGTAACAAAACCAAATATAAACAATTATTTCCGAGTAATCACTGCAGGAAACTGTCAGTTTGACAACCGCACTGACGCACAAACGTTGTGTATTTCATCGCAATAGCCACTAGGGGGCAGTGTTACATCAGTCTTTAATCTCTCTAAAACCCGATCTTATGTTCTCTCTCACAGGGCATCCAGCTGATGAATCTTCTTTTATTATTTGATCAAAGCACTGAGAGAGATAAGAACACTTAATCTGTCACTGAACTCCTTGTAATCTACTCAATAAATCCTTTTAGCAGGCCCACAGTTAAATGGTGCTTCCATGTCTTTATACATAATACCATGCATTGAGACTGACCGCAGAGAGAAACTAAAATCACTTTTTCTTTTTACGATTTCACAAGTTCCTGTGAACTGTCCAGATGGCTTTTAGTTTTATAATGCGTACTCTACCTGCCAGCCTCAAAGGTGAACCGTGTAGCATCCCGTCCGTAGCGTCGCAACGAGCAAAGCGGCCATGTTACTAGCTTGGTCCGAGGGTTGTGAATGTCCCACAGGTAGATGTTTTCATGTGTGATCTGCATCATACACTCCCCATAGATGTCGAGATTAGGGCAGGGCAGCAGAAACACGTTAAAGCGCTCTGTGAGAAAAACAGGTAAAGGACAGTGATTAACTAGTTTAGTTACCAGGTTTACAGGAACATGACTAACAGGGTGATCAAATTATCTAAATACATGCTAACATAGTCACCACAAATCTGTAGATCTAATACATCAGAGGCAAACACATAAACTCATTACATGAAACAAACTGTAAAGAAAATTGCAGATCTTTTTATTATGCAGCTTATAGTGCATTCAAGGGATACATTTTTTAGATTTAGGTGTTCTCTTGGAATCAGTCCCATGACCTTAAATGATAGTGCCATGCTATACCAGCTGAGCTACAGAAAAGCTAAAAAAGTTAAAAACAGAAGAATGATAATTGACAGAATGTCACCTGTATGTTCACACTGAACTCCAGCAGCCAGAAGGTCTGGTTCTCCAAGACTGATGTCATTCAAACGTGTCCCCAGGCACTCAATAGACAAGGTCTTAAACCACTCTTCAGCCTCCAGCTCTGGTATGAGAAGCAGAAGATTGCAATAATGTCAACGAACTAATGAATGAACGTGTTCTTTCAATGACTGTTTCATCAATAGAAACATACAGTAGAAGATGCAGATTCTCAACATGCCTGAGAACAGCACAACGTCAATTTATCAGAATAGTGTAAGACTATATAGGCTGAAGGACTAATGAAAAATTGTGAAATGCCCTCATCCGTTGCTTCAGTAAAAGATCTTTAGCGTAAAATAAAACACCTGATTCACAGGTGAAGGTTCGAGAAGTGTCGTCTGTGAAGACGATGGCCACTGCTTGCCGCTTTGTGTCACGAGGCAGTCGCGTCACGTTCTTCACATTGCTAATCTCTGTCACCTGCGAACGCAAGAAAGACGACCGACACTAAGTCAGAAGTTGTTACTTAGACAAACTCTTGAACAATTCGAAATGCATCATTTGGAAAAGGTCTTGTGTTCTCTTAATCATCTCATTTATCTTTCATGGTCTGTAGCGGGATGTGGGAGTTGCAGAGTGCGGTGAAGAAAGGCAAATGAAACTGATAAACAGACAGAAAACAGAGAGACGTGAGTCAGCAAAACTAGAGTCAATCGTGGGAGTTTCTGCATTAATACTTTTATTCTACATTGTTCCTTTATCTGTGTTTGACAGAATTTTAGACATCTGTGTGTGTGTGTCTGGGATTTTAGGTGTGTGTGGATTAAAAGTGTTTGATGTGAGGATGTTTTTTCGTCCTTATGTATTGATTTGACTCGTAAGCCTTCCATTGCAGCCCCTCCCGCCTAACCCCCCCGACACTGCTTGTCTCTGTTCTGTAATCTTTCCCGTCAGTTCCAGTGATGTGGATGCTCTTCACAAGACTGTTAGTATAATTGGACAACTGAAGTGACACTTGAATGTTTTCCTTGAATGTTTCATTTCTCTTGTGACATTTTCAAGGCTCAGATTATACTCATCTGAATTGTTGCGGTGAGTTTACCTTAGGACAAGCTCTGATGTAGGCAGACTTCTCATCAGGGTATTTCTCCAGTCTGCGAGGTCCTTTACTGGACGACTTCTTAAACACGAGCCAGCAGCGCCTATAGATCTGAAACACACACCCACATAGTGATGTTCCAAAATAAACAGCTGACAAACACACTGGCCGCCAAGTGCCAAATGCTGGTTTAAAGGGAAAAATACAATATACGAATTTTACTGGAAAAGTGTATAATGCAATGTAAAACTTTTGGCCAGTAACAAAATGCATATGAATAAATTCAGCTGGAATTAAATTCAATTCAAAAGTTTAACAAAACATTGATTTTAAACACCTCCATAATTCTAAACAATATTTAAATAATGATTTCTGTCCAATGCTAAAATGTCACTTTACCGAGCAACTGTGAAATCTGTTATTTGCTCATCATGAAAGCTTCTAATTAAACGTACACCAGTTGTGATCTGCCTTTCGTTTTGTAAACACTGACTCGCTCCCTCACTCCTCCTCCCTTAAAAAGCTATTTTCTGTTTATACCTCTGATGTCCTTCAACAACCAAACCTACAGTTGCCACGGTAACCTCCATCCATTTAGGCTAGCGCTCCAACCAGCCCGAGGCCAGTCGCGCTCTCTACTATTACAGGTCTCGACGTACAGCTAGCTCACCGCAATCTACTGGAAATCACTCCTCTTACGCAACAGTATTTCAGTTCCGTCTATTCAACAACCATTATGACCCTTGTTCAGAGCAGACTGATGTATAGGCTTTCTGAGAAACAGCAGTTTGGCGTTTAGACCTTACTTTATGTTCTGGGAAAGAAATGACATCTGTTTAAGAAATGGCAAGCCAGGTGAGGGGGAGAGAAAGAAAGAGATAAAAAGAAGATAGTTTTAGGTTATAGCACACAAGCATTTCTGAAAAAAAGTTAAAATAGTCTTTTTCAGCTCAGTAACCTTTAGTGTGATTAAAAGGCAATATGTTTAGACTCTGAGCTGGTTTAGACTCTGAAAAACAAATTCTCTGGTGTGTGGACTGTGCTGATGTTGCACAGACATAAACATTACATCAGGCTTCTACAATGACATGCCTGAATTGCACCTGATGTAAGCTTAACAAACGCATCCACATGCTCTTCTAACCCTGCTGGTCATGAATAAAGGTATCAGCCAGCAGGTGCCTCAGAGGAAAATGTTATTTCTCACAGGTTGCCCTTTCATAGCTCAAGAGATTTGACATCTCAGTTGTTTCATTTAAGTATCAACTTTGTCTCAGATGTTTCTCATAAAACTGCTTAAAACAATCATTAAAATACATTGAAGAATACGGAGCTGTGTTAATGTAGATTAATGTAGATTGTGGCTAAAATAATCTGGATTTTGGTACATCTGATGAATAAAAGTTTGAGTTTGTTTTAAATCTCAGTAATCTTGATTTTTGATTGCAGACTTGACAAATCTGAGCCCAGTTTTTGACACTGATGAGATCTCTTCTAATGGAGCAAACTCTTATGGAGACATTTGTGAGATTTTTTAGTTTTTTTCTCAGAAAATATATGAGACACAGGAGACTTTTCCAAACGTTTCCATTTGCTTTCCATTTAATCTCACTGCTGTCTAGGAGAAATAATAGACATTATTAAAGAGATCTCATCTGTGAATTTTCTTGCCTATGGGATGTCATGCATCTATCCTGTGGTACGATTAGACATATACGTGGCACATAAAAATACTCTTATTTTAAGAACTACTGAAATGTAAGAGTTGTTCATTTTGTTGAGCATGCAAGAGTCTGGGGTTCAAATCCCAGTCTGATTTAATCATTAAAATAAACTGCAAGTGAACTCAACAGCCAGTGATTAAAAAGCAGCTCTGATCTTTCATAACTTCTTTAGGTCTTGTGTGGAATAATCATATAC